>JAODUO010000152.1:290000-327500 GCA_025642075.2 Ridgeia piscesae
CACCGACATGGCGTCATCTCAACAACGTCATTCGTTGTTCTGCGTCTTGAAACAATAGCGCGTGCGATGATGACGTATCGGTTCAAATCGGCCTTGATTGTCGAACAGTTACAATCGTAACGGTAACAATTCGTGATTGTTAAGAAGCGACAATTGCGAACGCTATGGAGAAAAAACAAACGTCTTCTGGAATGGGAACTGCCATCCCGCCGAAACCTACAAATCGTAAGTATCCTACCTGCTCAATGTTTATCCTGTTTAATTTCAAATTGTAAGGCAATATCTTTTTTCTCCACAAACTGTTCGTATAGTTTATATACTAATATAGGCGGGAACAATCGGATACATTGTACTAGTGAACGAGACATTGATTCATGATTGCCCCGCCACTGATTGTGCACGCCATTGAAAACGTCTGGCTTAATAAACAAGGTTATAAGCATATTTCGCCTTTAAATATGGGCGCTGCCTGTCTGCGACTATTGAGCGTGAATTTCGTGCAGTTAGTGAGTCACGTAATAGCTATTGTTCGGTGATTACACATAATAAACACAAAGTAAGCAATAGATGGTTAATGTTGTGTAAAAAATTGCGGGAATATGGTTTTTCGTACGAAAATTGCACATATTTCACAAAAATTAATTTGTCTAGCAATGTTTACGTAATCTGGATATATATTATTATTATATAGACTCTACACCTATATCTATAAAAAGTGGGGACAAATGTCGCACAACTCAGTAGGATAGGCTTGAGACAAAATATAACTGTCTGCATATTTAACTTAAAAAATAAAGCTATCTCATTCATTCCATGATTTGGTACACTCCTAGCACCACAGACCTTGGTTGGCGGGTCTTCATAGATCTATATAAATTGCCCAGCACCCTACTAATTTTATGTCGTCATTCACTTGGATGTTCGGCATTTGCGGGAGCTTTGTAAATACCTTAGATACTTCTGCCTTGCATCTTTATTTTTGCAAAGATAAATCCATTTATGTAACTTCTCACTGTTGCACCTAGTTCGTCATTTTATCCCAGCAAACCATTTATCAATGTGTACCACTGCAGTCAGCATTTCGCAAACATTATTTGTATATATTTAATGTATTTGAATTTCCCACGCACACGTGGATTAAACGACTCTGCTAGCTGTAAGTCAAACAAATAAAGCATTTTCAAGATATGTTTACAGTTTATATAAAACTGCCAATGCTGCAGAGTTTGTCACAGTGATTTTGCATCTATGTCTGTGTTACTGGAAAATTGCAGGGCAATAATCTATAATATTTTTAGCAATAGTTTGCAATTTGCCACGTTCGTCATTTATCCTCCTCCTCCATGTTCCCCTATTCACTGGTATATTATACCACTATTCGTGTGTATGTGTGTGAGCCCGCGAGCATCAGAAGACAACTAATGATGGTAGGCCTGCACTGTGATTTCTACCAAAAAGGTTAGCTTTGAGGAAAATGGTGTTTGGGGCCACACCACAGGTTAGGCCATCACCGAATTTTGAGCAGTCAGTAAAATAAATAATGATTTCTACATAGATAAGCATAATTATTTACTATTTTGCAGTTGTATTTGTAGGTGGACAGTTACGAAAGATTCCGCGACCACGCAACGCGTTCATGATATTTGCCAACGAACACAGGCGTCAGTTTCAAGCGATGTATCCAACAGACACAAATAACCAAATCAGTACAAGGTGCGTCAACACGAACTTCAACTCGGGTTTATATATATAATTGTACACAGGTATGTGTATACTACACACACACACACATATATATACACACTACACATATACACACACATACACACACACACACACACAAAACACACACACACACACACACACACACACACACACACACACACACACACACACACACACACACACACACACACACACACACACACACACACACACACACACACACACACACACACACACACACACACACACACACACACACACACACACACACACACACACACACACACACACACACACACACACACACACACACACACACACACACACACACACACACACACACACACACACACACACACACACACACACACACACACACACACACACACACACACACACACACACACACACACACACACACACACACACACACACACACACACACACACACACACACACACACACACACACACACACACACACACACACACACACAAAAAAAACCACACACACTATGAACCGGTATTAAAAACGCTCTTGCATTTATTAAACATTCTTAATACAATAATAAATATGATGGAAGGCTTTCTATTGCCCTTGTGTACGTGCGGTTGTGGCTGTGACGTTTTATTAGGCATTATATTACTGTCACAAGACAAACTAGCACGCAGTTGCCTATTTAAACACTTCCACAAGTATTAAACCCACATTTTAACCTCGGATTGCATTTCCAACTCAGGCCAATATTGGCATATTGTATGTTATTATATTGGGCCAATACTGCCATGTCAACATTAGCCCAAGATCGATATATCCCTCAAGCCATTGTTGCTCAAAGTATGAAATGATATTTGGGGCACCACGCTCAAATGACACGTATATTAATGTCTACAAATGTTTTTGTAGACTGGGTGATGCATGGCACAATCTGCCAAAAGAGAGGAAAGCTGATTACTTTACAAGAGCCCGTGCCGAAGACCAAGAACACAAGCGAAAGTATCCATGTAGGTGCAACTCTCAATAACCACGGTGTGTTGTGTGGACATGGTTCACGTGTACGTGACATCGAAGTTCTAATTTTAAAATGTTGACGATTCATCATCCATCGCATTTCTCAGGAATGTTGAACAATTTGCATTTCCAATATTCTTTGATGTTTTCGTTCGAGTTATTTCAGGTTTACCTCTTTATGTTTTCCCCCCATACTATACAAACCGGAACCTGCCAAGATATTTAACTCCTCTGAATAAACGCATTTATCTGTTATGCCTTTATGAGGTTCGTCAAAAGCAGCTACACGTGCACAGATAAAACATGACAAAACTGCATAAAGTTGCAACTGGGCTTAATAAGGGTATTCTTAATGCCGGCACTAAGGTCTGTTTGGCACATGTAGGCCGTGGTGTTGATATCTAACGGACTCGAAAACCTTCTCTTTTAGTTTATCACTACACACCGTCGCTATCTAAGCACTTCAAGCAGGAGATGAAGCGAGTGAAGTACATCAATCGCATTCGTCTATTGTCGCCCTCTTCATCAGCAGACTCGTTGACGTCGTCGGCCAAACCACAACAGGTAGGTTGTTAAACTCTACCAAATTTAGAGCACATATTTGTGTCAAGAAACTTGTTTTCTTTGTTGTCTGAATATACCGAGAGGCGGCCTTCTTCGGCAGAGTGCCACGATCTGGAGCAGGACTGGTAGGAGTTCATCATCGATATCTCTGTTTGGTGAAAACCTCCCTCTGTCGACTGTCTCCTCTACCGTTCTCCTTTATCACCACCGAACAGAGCTATTGGCCAGGGCTGCCACCAAAACTGTTCCAGCTGGTGTCACATGACTTGTACAACTGTAATGCCAGTCTGCTGGCAAAGACAGGGAAGGTGGCTGAAATGCTCAGACGACAAACCATGTAAGCCGTACTTTATCAACAACCGGATCATCTATCCAATCAAGGATCCGCCAACTGTTTGCTTCCATTAATGTCAACTGTCCTTGATATCATAGGTCAACTGATGAATGATGCTATTCATACGTGATGTATGATGCGCTTCGACTAACCAATAATGTATGATGTACAGGCCGTCATGCGGGTGGCTATACTCAACTGCAGCGAGGCAGGCGGTGCTACCTCATCAACATCGACGTCGGCCATCTCGACCTCTGCGATAGCTCCGCCGACAACGCTGCCACCGCCTCCCCCGCTATCCTCAGTCGCATCACAAACTCACCCCGTACTACAGCATACGATCCAGACGGCGCCAATGTTCGGCCGACCGCTCATACAGCAGCCACTGTGGGTGGCGTCATCGCCGTTCGTACATACTCTGGTGCCGCAGCCATTACACACGACGAAGATCCTCTTCCCGTCCCAGTCGTACTTCGGGCCAGGCGTTGACGGGACGATGACCGCACAACCACGGCTATGCGAGTACCACCTCAGCGCACACGCTGCCTCAGAGCAGCAGCGTTACAACTCGCAACGGAAGGTTGAACCCTCGTTGGACGCCCATCTCCTCGTGCCGGAGACGCTGTCTCAGGCTGTACTCGAACAGATCACACCGGTCATGCAGCCGCGATCGTCGCCCGTGGCCGGCGTCGCACACAAGTCGAGTGGCGGTGACGACCATTACGGCGGCGTCGAGGCAAAGATTGCAGCGATGGCTCCAGCGGCGCCTGACTGCTACACGCCGCCGCCGCATATGATCATCCCGATGCCGCCCGGGGATCCGAAACCGATCGGCTTCGAATACTGCGGCAACGCGGGCCTTTACCCATATGTCGTGCAGGCGACGTCCGACCCATGGCAGGCGGAGCGTCGTAAGTTCGACACCTTCATGGCAGCCCAGCAAATGACGACAATGCCTGCCAACATCTTACATGTGTCTGACGACGAGACAGTTTGCGCGGCATCGGCACTGATGGCGTTGACGACACGATACAACGGCCAGTACCCGATGGAGGCCCCGAGAGACTTCAACAGCGCCATGATGCACGCTGGACCCAAGTTGGCCGTCTATTCCCCCACCGCCGTGTCGTCATCTTACCAGTACAGCAGACCAGTTGCCCGGCCGCCGATCGTCGGCCTGCCGCCCATAGAGTCGGTGCTGTTCCATAGCAAATCGACACGCTCGCGCCGCGACACCTGTTCGACATCGACCATCGGCATCAGTGACTCGGCCTCTGCTGCCTGCCGCAGTCGATCGTCGTCTCCTAGCACAAGTCAGTGCATTTCTGGTGCGTTCCGACTGCTACTGGACGATGACAACGCTGACGAAGACCGAATGCGCTACTCCACCGACAGCCCTCACTCTGTGGCCAGTCTACATCGCGACTCGTCCTCGTCGACATCCTCCGAGGTATCCCGCAGCGAGCCAGAACTGACCCGCTCAGCTACCGACGTAAGATCGCAGCAGCGGGACACGTCACCCACGTCAACAGACGACGATGTCACCAGCAGTGACATTCACGCGGCGACAAACGACACGAGTCCGAAAAACTTAGAGAACACCCAGCGTGACAATGACCATGTTGGAGATCGGCCAACGACACCAGCGTACAAGGAAGATGACCATTACAACAACCACCAGCGTGAGCATGGTGCGCGATCAGGAACAACCTTCTTCCCACTCGGTGACCTCACAGGTAAGTTATCCGCCGAGTAACGATTCTAACAACATACGTGAATGAGTGAGTGTTATGATGGATATTTCTGTTTATTCTACAACTAAGTGTTATACCGCATACCCGACATGCACATGAATGAACGTTTGCAGTAACAAATGTAGTTTGCACGTGGTAACAATGCCACATTACTGTTTTCAATCGAGTACCAAAGGCGAGATAACAACACATTTAGACAAGTATTACTTTTCTATGCCGATGCTCCAATGCACGCATGCACCTTCTTGTCAACTAATACTTCGTCTACTGCAGGTCGCGAATACGACAAAAAAACGGGATGTCCTTCGGTGATCTTCTTGCCGTGCAAGGCTAGCTTTGCAGCTGACCTCGGATGGGAACCCGACTTGTTGCCGACCCCGGAAGAAATGGTTACACACCAGTTGGTATTATTTCGTTTGAAAAAGAACCACAGTAGACTTATCCATCACATGATGTGTTGCCCTTTTTGTAAATGCCCCGTTGTGCTAGACCTTTGGAATATATCCATTTTTAAGTCAGAAGAAACTGAAGTTAGAGCAGCACCCCTCCCCCGTCTTCCGATGTCCTGGTCCGACACCGCGACAACGGAGTCGTGTTGAAGCTCTGGCTCAGATCTCTGAATATGTGAATTTGGCTTGGCCGCCAGTGGAATGTTTCACCCAGATTACACTCTCTATATCCGTCCATAAATGCCACTTGCAATTTAAGACAGTAATGTCCATACCACCGTATTCATTGCCGTTAATCCAGAATAACAGATGTCGTAGCTTTAACCAGTTGATACCACGGGTGTACACAACTGGTAATGAACATCAAGGGTACACATAAGACTACTACTAAAGCATGACGTTTTAATGTATCATTTGTATTATGTTTTCGACTGTATCATGGTTTGGTCATTGGAAAATTGCCCTTTGGAAGATACTTCAAACCTTGGACTATGACATTTCAATTTAACTCGGTTGAGTTACTAATAAAACATGTTTTATGTTCATCAGGTCATACGTATAACTTTGTGACTTTAGTTGATGTTTATATTAAGTTAAAAGTGTCACCAGTTACAGCTAAATGACGGTTCTAGTTTTGTTAATGCTCCAACATTTTTGACAACTGTTTCGCTGTTGCAGCCAACAGAGTGCACCCCTGAGTGTGGACCACGTGGACGATCACCGCACGAAGACGTGTACTTCAGCCGTCCAGTGTAGTTAGACTCCCTCAGACATCACCACTCTATCCTTCATCTTCACAGCAACTTCGTCGAGTCCACTGACTGAACACTGATGACGTTGTACTGTTTTATCACACCATCATGCACGTTTTCATACACATTTATGCTTGCTTTGTTTTCATTGTTGGTTTACATACATGTTCTCTTTCATGTATAGTTATATTGGGGTTACATGTAGCCAAGAATATTAGTGACAGCCATGGAAGGAACCGAAAACAATATTCTAAGTTAGAGAAATCACTGATGGTTATTTATTATTATGTATTCAATACATGTATATATCATATCAACACTGTCCTTGTATTATAGAAAAATATGTTAATATTGTTTTAAAACAATACATCCTTAATATATTACTTATAAGCGTGCTATTGTGTTCTACATGTTACAATGACTTTACTGTACTGTACCCGATGTATTCCGTATTTGTCATTCTACTTTGTGCCTTATTGTGTCAAGTTAAGCTTGGAAGAACAGATCGCTACATCAATACATGTGGTGATTGAGCTGCATACAAAATATGCTAGCACTGTGTGCCTTGCTGTGTACTTGCAGGAATTAATGGTGTTGCATGTGAATATTAATAAAAATACAACATCCAAGATTATTATGAAGTTCATTAGTTTTATTTTAATATTGCTTTAGGCAAATCGAATATACATTTATTGTCGAATGAAGAGCCTATCAGAAATTATTCAGGAGAAATATGGTTTACCTGTGAATTTTTATTTTGGCAGAGTGGTGTATTTTTTGTTACTTATGCAACTTCTTTCTTATAAAAAAATTCTATAAATGAACCACACCATGACAGTTTACACAATAAGTAATATGTTTAAAACCCAGACTAGTCAGTAACATAAAAAGAAGTAAATACATAGTATGGAATTAACAAACCCTTTAACAATTCAATTATCTGTTAACTAATATAATAATTTTAGGGCAATTCACAAAAATCTAAATAACAATTATTTTGTAATATAAATAAGTATAATATATTAATTTATTAACTTTAAAATACTGTCCTAACTAAACTGTTAAGTAATCTAGTAAATGTACCTATTGTACACAGACAAATGTCACAATATTTAATCTTCTGGCCCAAAACCAAATACTGCATCATAGTCAAACCAGGCAGTATCTTCAGTTTCACTCTTGCCTTGCAGTAATTTTCTTTTTTCTTTTGGTGAAGTCTTGAAAAACTTCCCTGGAGATCTGCTTGGTGTTTTCCGTAAGTTTGGTTTAGCTGTAGGCTTTCCTTTTTTCTGCAACATTGGTAGGAGAGCAACATAAACGTCAGATTACAGAATCATCATTAATTTTATTGGAGTAGCTAACAAAGACGCTATGGCATCCTACTCAATATTTCAAAAAGTCCATCCAGCCTTATTGTTCAACATTATTTCCTCTATTTACTGATTTCCTCCAAAACCCATTGTTCTCCGTTTGACACATACACTGTTTCAACATCCAATGAGTGGACACAAGTGGAACGAGGAAGGAAACTGATCCTCAAGCTGGCCAGAGATAGAAACACAATACAAAAAAGAGAAATGATGGACCACTGCTCACAGGTATAATACCTCGGTCTCCCTCTTCCACACATTTCCTTTCCGTAAAACTAATATGTTTTCTACCGCTCTTGAAATGAAACATGCGTCAAGTGAAAAATGGCTGCCAACACACCAACATGATGGTTAGTGATTGGGTGAGGTAGTCGACGACAGAAAGAATGGTTGGCTAACAATCATTGTGGCATGAAATGTGTGACACTGAGAGCCACACTTCGAGGTATGACGCAGAGCTGAGCGATTTTACCAAAACAAAAAATAACACGATGAAACCATAATGGTTGGCAGGTCTGGGTATTTGGGAGAATCACTTTATGATTCTACTAAATCCAGATGACAAGATAAATGTATGGTAATGTGAGGAGACATGATGTGGACAGAACAACACGCTGTAAGGCAGAGAAGGCTTCAGACAGCCTCTCAGGCAACTTCACTGACGCTTGGTCCATTTGCTCTTACCATCTCCACTGTCTGTTCATCCTTTTCTGCAGCCTTCCCAGTCTTTGCCTTCTTTACCTGTGAATGATTCCAGCAATAATGAATGAAAAGTTTAACAGTTTAGGTGGAAATGTGGAGGTAGCAGACATTGAGAGCCCAAGGAGACACATGTAGTAATGATACCACTGTAATCAGCCAAATGTTGAACTGTTGGAACAGATACTGGATGCTAGCGTGAGTCTGTTGACACCAAGAAAGGGACGAACTAGTTGGACTTTAGAACATTAAGGGGAACAACTACTGTTTGTGACCAGATAGACTGTTGAGAAGAGGAGTACATTCAGGAAGGGTACCGTATTGGGTTGAAGATAATATTAAGTGTAACAATGACATTTGACTTATGATGTGGGTGGAGGTAGAAGTCAACATGGTGAAGTTTAAGGAGAAGACGACCTTAGACAAGGATGCTCTGTAAACACCCTATTGTACTACTGATAAGTACACTATATCTATAGAAAGGCATTACAACTTGAGGTAATGAGATGTGGGTGAAGTAGGAATAGACTACACATGGCATTGGTATAACTAACCTATCCATTGTTGCCTGTTGTTTTGCCAAACATGGCTGCCAAACATATAGATAGTTATAAATGATTAAACAAGTCAATTGTTATTCGATGTCTTGGAAAAACAATGTGCAAAGACAATGACAGTTTTTAGGAAGTAATAGCACAGTCCAATTAGGAGTCATATGGGAAAGGTAAAAATCATGCAAAAATGTGAGATTTGAATGTTGCTGTACCACACAACAGTGTTTTTAATAGGAAGTTTCCAATAAATACCTTCTTGTTGCATGAAGACTGTATTGGAGGTCCTCTTGGTACTGGTTTCATCACAAGTGGAGACCTACAGTCATCTCGAGGGCTTCTTGCCGATACTCTTCGTGGTGGTGTACGCAGCAATAGTGGTGTACCCTTCAGGGTAGCATCTTTAAAGTGATTTTCGATATCATCAGCCTGCAAATAGTGCAGAGCTACGTAACACCGTAGTGACAAGAACCACTTAAATTAAAACACATCTTAACATAGTCAATACATTACCTCAACTTCCAGTCCTGAAAATGAGTCTGAGCTAGCCGCATCATCTAAATTGTCAACTGCTGCAAAGACAACTCGTCTTCGCTTGGGGACTGATCCAGTTTGCTTCAGGATGCTCTTCTGAAACATTGCAAGGTGTAAAAAAGCAACTATAATGGGATATTTATGATCCATCATACACCCACACACCATACAATGCATGAAAGCAATGACACAAATTTAGCAATACATATAATGGTTTGTTTTGATAAATATTGATGTTCAATTAAAAACCAGAAACAAACAAACAACAAAATGGTGTCCGCTGAAGAGTATGGAACGAGAAGAGGAAGATATAATTTATGATGGGAGATTCTAAGAAGAGAGATCTCGAAAAAGTATCAGGTGAACAGAAGAGAATTGGAGACATGAGGAAAGCTCATTGAGAGGATGGAATAAACAAAGTGATATGGGTCACCCCTACGAAGGGATCAAGAGAGCAATCGTTTGTGTAATGACTCACATTTGGCGAGATCTGGGGTGTACACAGCACATCATCCAGAGGCTTTGGTGTGGATGGTACACTAATCGGAGGCTCTGGTGTGGATGACACAGTTTTCAGAGGCTTTGGAGTGGATGGCATGCTTTGCAAAGGCTTTTGTGTGGACGGAAGAGTTGCCATAAACTTTGGTGTGGATCGCACGGTTTTCAGAGGCTTTGGCATTGGTGGAACATTATTCCGAGACTTGGGTGTTGATGGCTCAACATTCAAAGGTTTGGTCTCATCACATTTGAGTTTTTCCATTTCTGTCATTAGTTTCTGCACTTCGTCTTCCTGTACATAATGGCACCATTCAAAATGAGCACAAGCATGTTGCTGGTAAATATCTACTTCTAAATGATACCTAATACCTTAGCCCCTTTCATAATGACTTGTTTCGTATTAACTATTCCAAAATAATGATTTTACACAATAAGAATTCGCAGTGACAGTTACAATTTATTTGGGGTTATATCTTGTAGTGAACTATTGGAATAACTGCCAGACTGTCACTAGCAGGGAAATCTGTATAGTCACATCATGCTATAAGGAGATGGGTGTTACATCTTGTTTGCAATTTTATATAGTCAATCTACTGTTCATAATGTATGCTGTCTCTTTGTGGCTGGGTTTGTGCAGGCTTAAAAAACAAAATTTACTTGCTTCCTGTGGTCCCGTAAAAAAGCAAAACTTTGTGCTGCCAACCTACCACCATCTGCTTAATGAATACCACAATTACAAGATGTCATCTAGTTTTCCTGTGTCATACACACAATTGACAAGGAACATCTGACTATAAAAAATGGCAGTTAAGTTACTGGGTCAATACATTCTATACATTTAATCATATTAAGCAAATTCTAAGAAACACCGGTAATAGAAATCTAAACACAATTCTGAAAGATGTTAGTACATATGAACTTTCTTCTTATAATATTATAACAAGCCAAGTTATCCTGCACTGCAATGGGAAAAAGGCATTTTCCACTTAAAGAAGCCACATCTATGCTAAAGGATATCTACAAATTCAAACTTAGGGAGCTGTCTGGAAATCTTGTGAACTAGAATGTTTCAATTTTAAAAAGTAAAAATCTATAAACCACTCTATAGAGCTAGCTAATACACCGACACAATTTCAGTCAGATATAAGCAAACTTGGATGTACAAACAAACACAAACAGTGACCCAGCCTCTAGTTTATAATAAAAATGAATACTGGGTAAGTATAAAACTCTTTAAAATCTTTATTTACAAATTGTTGATAAGCGGACACATTGCTACTTTTGGCTGGTGAAGCAGAATTCCAAAAGTGAATTGTTAAGGATTGTAATAGTAGTTTTCACCTAGCAACACTTATTGATCAACATTAGCACAATTTATAATGTTTCACCCTCTCGAGGAACACAGCACAAATGTGTATATTTTTCTACTAATTATTCAAACTCAGATACAATCATCAGAGATACTCAGTAATCACCATGATCCTAATGTAATCAGTAGTCAAGTTGTTTTACTTTGTTCGTTCACTGTTGGGTTACTTCCATAATATTTTAGAGGAGTACAATGTATCAGCAACAGATGATATTATATAATACTGCAGCATTATAGCTCACCTTATCTTTCTTCACATTTGACAGTTCAGATTTTACATGCTCCAATTCTTCTCTGAGAGATTCCATTTCTTTCTCCTGGTGTAATCATAACATATCATTAACCATTACATCTTCATACGCTGGTCAGATAGTGCAGTTAAACATTACACAGTCCCAAGACTACAAGGTAAACATGGATGCAGGCAAACCAAGAACAACAAGCAAAGGTAGAAAGCATGCAGGAAAAGTAGAATACACAACTGAGGTAGGAGAACTGCATGAGGTATTTGGTATATATACATATATATTACATGCATACTATTTGGGTCCAGCTAAATATCTTGATTTGTGTACAGCAACAATGATGGATACATGGGTAATGCACCTTTGTCACTGCAGCATCACCGAGTTTCTCCTTCAGTTCTGCCAGCTCACTTTCTTTACTCAGCACAGCTTTCTGGTTTTCCAGTTTGAATTTATCAAGAGACGCCAGTAATCCGTTCATCTGCATGCTGAAGTCTCTTGCCACGGCATCCTTTGCCTTGCTTTCCTTGTCTGCAGTCTCCTTCCATTTGGCCACCTGTAGATAGCATAACTCTCAGGTCAACCTCCCTTCTGGCAGTGGAAATCATTGTGAAAGAGGCCAGTAAAATGCCATGTATAAATGCATCATTGCAAAAACACATGAGAAAATAAAGATAAAGACTTAATATGGATGATACAAGACACAGCTAGACGGGATCGATTGCATTGTGGCTTGAATACCTGTTGACATGGACAGGAAGTTCGAGTAAGTAAATCTTCTGGATTGTTCTATTTTCTATTTTTCACTACTTTAGAATTTATTATTTCAAGTGCTACACAAAGTTGTAGTGTTGGCAAATCAGAGCAAATACAGTTTTGTACCGGCTGCTTACTTCCTCATTCAATTCCTCAATTTTCTTGCTCTTGTTTGTGGCATCAGTTTCTAGACGTTTGAGGTCCTTCTGTGATTTGTTAGATTCCTTCTGCCACTGCCTCAATTCATCTTGAAGAGACTGCATCTGTAAGACAGTGCACACAGCTTTTATGTTAAACACTTTCCTAAACTGAGACAATAACTAACATAATTGTAAAGAAAATTCTGATAACACAACTCTAAAGCTACGTTCACACTGAAACCGTTTTCAAATTGAACTCCCTTAGTTAAATTGTGCAACTCAGTTTGGGTTGAAACTGATTTGAGCACATAGTCTTCAACTAAGCATTCGACAGAGTCTGACATGATGGACTATGGTAGGTCTTTAGAGGTTTTGTTAAAGAGGAAATATGACTCAAGACTATGACAAAGATGACGTCAATGCAGTCCTGATACACTACTAGATCAGAAGTTCTTTTAAACAATGGTGGACATCCGGCAAGGATACTTACTCTCCACAATGCTCTTTAACAAATTCCTTGAGTAAAAAAGGTAAGTTCTTATATAGCGCAGTACCCGGTCGTGAGGACTGCTCAAAGCGCTTTTACACTTTACTTCCCTGGCAGACCTGTTCAATCAAACACCGTCTCAACTTCTCTGCGAAGCATCCACACATATGCTGTCTTTAGCTAGGTACCACTGGTACTCATTTATACAGCTGAGTGAAGTGGAGCAATGTAGATTGAAAAAACTTGCCCAAGGTTTTAACACCGTTGCAGCACAGTATTTGAACCCGGGTTCTCTTAGTCGAGAGTCCGAAGCTCTACCCCTGAGCCATTGCGCTCCACAAGATCATGAAATCTTGAGAAAATCATGCATGACACTTTCACAACCATTATTGTTCCATTGCCATCAGTGGTAGATCTGTCTTCAATCTTCACTTTGTTGATGGCATCGATCTTGTGGCTGGCAGCAAAAATAATGAACTTCAAAGTCTTATACAAACAGATTGGTTCAGAGTGCAGAGACTTATGGTATGGAGGTCAGCACAGAAAAGAGCAGTCATGGTCAACAGCACAAACATCAGTGCAGACATCATCGTGAATGACGAAAAAATATATGAAGTCTGCAGCTTCAAATATCTTGGAGCAACCTTGTTTGATGATGGTAGCTGTACCACAGAAATTCTCATCACGATTACCTTACCAGTGGCAGCCATGGCAAGATTGGAGACGATCTGGAAAACTAGTAACCTACGTTTCACAACTAAGTACAGTGTATTCAGATCACTTGTATTCTTAGGCATTTCTGAGGAACATTTGCGGCTCAGCTAATTGAGGAACTATTCAGACTATTTTCTTTTAATACACTTTCAAATTTCACATAAAATTACAAACACATTACTTTTATGTGTAGATGTATTGTAACACCACACCACAAATAAAACTGAAAGTTTACAGTACTCTGCAAACAGTTGGATGGTACTGTGTATATCATTTTCAAAACACAAATAAAAAGAATCATAATGCATTGTAAAACCTACACATATCCTAAGATCCTCGGAAGAATAACCCAAGATCAATGTCACACTGAAGATGTGATGTTATTTAAAACAAAATGTTGCCACGTCCACTGGCTCCCTGGTTTACTGCCTTTGGGCTTAAGTCAGTACTTTTACTTTATTGTTCAACCTAATAGATATCTCCTCGGAGGATTCCTTCCTTCATTCGCTTTCTAAAAGGTTATATTTGACATAGCCTCTCGAATGTTATGCTTGCAATGCCTGTGAATGTGTTGCCGATTTATGGGAATCACAGGCGAGCTCACAAACATTGTATGTGATATATTTATTTTTAGATTGCTTCGTGCAGAGCACTAAATTTTGCATGTGGTGGTGATCTTTCCCGATCCTATTTTATAATCATCACTAAACTACTTGTATCTAAATGTGCAGTCACCTTTTAGTTGCAGCTTGGCGATTATGTCATCCATAAAGTAAATACTGTGATGAAAACGAAATAAAAATAAACACTATGGACGGTAGCGGGCAAGTAGCCAGACATGCGAAGAAAGAGTGCATCTAATTGGTGAGTGGCCTGACATGTAATGAGAGCGTTTCTGGTTGGCTCACATGTTTGGATGGTGACATTGAGCGATCGTATTCGTTACTACTACTGGCTGCTGTAAGGTATTTTGGCAATATGTTGACGCGGAAACTTAAAATAAGTTCCGACTCAAAGTGATACATAACAAAAACAGCCTGACCGGGTCCGGCAACCCGCAACAACATTGGCTGAACATGATATAATATATATTGGATAAACCAATCTGATGGTTTTCCACTGGTATGACACTTTCCCGATTCCGACTGTATGAATGGGAATGCAAATGTCTCACGCAGAACGTAGTAAAATCGGCCTTAGTTGTACATCTACTATAACGACATGCAGTTTTCCTAGTGGTATGCTTACACAAATTTTTACATATGCCCTGATTCCCAGTACCTAGCTAATCAAAATGCAGTTTAGTTTTTAAAAGGATGATGTTCTCGAATGCGATCTACAAAAGTTTAATTTGTTATCCATTTTTGAATAGTTTTATTATTAGACAAACGAAAATTGGGATTAGGACGAATCACAGAAATGGTCAAATTGGGTTCACGAACCACGGAATTCTGCGATTCCACGGAGGTTTCTCATGCCTTATTCTCCATCTTTCTGAATGGACTCTTCTTGTCGATGCTTAGAAATAGATCAATGCATCTGAGACTAAATGCTTCAGGACGCAGCTCCGCATCTCCTACATGGAGATCATATCCGCCGTGAGCTCACTAGGACCTTTACTGGCAACTGTCAAATGAAGGAAATTGCCATGGCTTGGGCATGTAATATGACACACTAGCCTCCTGAAGATGATCCTGCAGGGCACACTGGAGGGCAGATGCTGCCATGGATATCAGTGAAGAGCAGGATGAACAATATCTTGAAATAGCTGGTTCTTTCCTTGCCAGAGCTCCTCAGCATAGCTACTGACAGAGGGAATGGAGAAAGATCACAGCTGCTGCATCACTTATGTCCCTCCGACGACTAAGTCGGCCAGGGGACTAAGAAAGTAAGAGCACATACATTCACATTGTCTATAAAACCATTTTCAAACCAATTCATGCAGTTTGCCATCTGTGATCTGACAAACTATTTCATTGTTTTAAGAATCAGAGTTGAATGCGAATGTATGCAATTATTTGAATTTTGATGAGGAAATATTTTGAGGTCGAATGTGTCTCACTGTCATTTTTATGATGAAGCCGACAATAAGGGGAACATAGCATTAAGTCTGCGGTATAGGCTTGCAATTAGATTAATGGATCACCACTGAAGAGGCCAAGCTATAATACTGCAGCATTTTCTGTTGCAGGGGAGGATCATGATTGCATTTTGCGCATGTTTGCACGGCAAGACGTCAAGCAATTCATACACACGTTTGCTGATCACTCCCGTACTCGAACTACTGTTCACCTTTTTCATGTTCTTATATTCTTTCGTTAAATATAAATTTTTCGTGTGGCATTGTACATCAGTACGATCATGCCCCCAAAACCATAGCAATTTGGTTACCCATCCCAAAATGGGATGATTTCAATGTATTCCAGGCAGCTGTTCCTCTAATAATTGTCCTCTTATTGTTACACAATCACAGCCATTGTCTCGTCCAGAGACCAAACATTCCTTGCCATGATGCTAGTTCACAAAAATCATGTAAAGGCAAAGTAAAATTATTTCAGCAATTTGACAGAGCAAACACATTTATTCCAAGCAATAAATGTTAAGTACACTGTAGTTAATTGTGCCTGTGGGCACTTGAACTGCTTTCATCAATCCAGACTTTGGTGTTCAGACAACCAGCTCAATGTGCAGCAATTTTGAACAGCTTTAGTCAAATCAGTTTGGAAGGAGAGGAGAGAAGAAGTGGATTTACTTTTTCCAAACTGGAAAGTGATTTGAGTAAAATGGTTTGCAGGTGGATTTAAAATTTTCTGTGTGTACACACCTGCTTTTTTTCGTCCAACAGCTTTGCTTCAGCTTCATCAGTTTTTGTTCTTATTTCCACTTGAAGTGCATGTATTTCATCCCTGCAACAAGTAAGGCGATATTTGTGTGCTTAAATTTAAGCCCACAACTCTAAGTCCATAAGGTTGTTTGCATGTGAGTGTGTGAGTGTGTGTGTGTGTGTGTGTGTGTGTGTGTGTGTGTGTGTGTGTGTGTGTGTGTGTGTGTGTGTGTGTGTGTGTGTGTGTGTGTGTGTGTGTGTGTGTGTGTGTGTGTGTGTGTGTGTGTGTGTGTGTGTGTGTGTGTGTGTGTGTGTGTGTGTGTGTGTGTGTGTGTGTGTGTGTGTGTGTGTGTGTGTGTGTGTGTGTGTGTGTGTGTGTGTGTGTGTGTGTGTGTGTGTGGTGTGGGAAGATGTACTTTAATCTTGTGTTATCTTCATAATTAACAGCATTCGTATCTGTATTGATAATTTTGTACTTTATATATTTCCATTAATAGTTTTAATCATCAGATGGACCCCCTCATGCATGTCCTCTTAATGGTGGAATACCCGTCATGAGAGGAAACATTGAGTTTTCCACAGCAAAAACTATAACTGCAGAATAGGATACTTACTTCAACATCTTTGTTTCTTCATGACGTTTGTCAAGCTTTGTCGAGATGGTTGACTCTTTTGATACAGATCTCTGCAACAATGAATATGCTAAGTGGTATGTTCAATATTCATGCCTAAAAGTTAAGCCGAGTTTCATAAATCCAAGATGGCCGACAATATATATATATATATATATATATATAAATCAGTTTTGTTTTGTTGATTCCTCCATAATTATAAGCAATTATTTTATCAATTATTATATCACTGCAAGATATAAGGTGTCTTCAATGAGTAAGACAAAAATTAACACTCATACATCAATTGGGTTCTATTTTATGTCACTCAGGAAGTTGGTCCTGTTTTTTTAAAATCAGGATTGAAATAGTACATACAGCAAATGACGCTGCCATCACAAGTGCTATGTGGAATATAGCACATGCTAGTGCAAAGCAAAATTATACTGTATAAATAAGAATAAATTTGCCTACAATGTGTCCCCAAAATTACTGTCGCGTGACTACAAAACATACTGAAAATAATCAGAATATTATTTATGTCAACAATCCAGAGAAGAATAAGACGATAAGATACATCAAAATCAGTTTTATTTTGTGGCTAATGCGCAATTATTTGACAGCTCAAAATCGAATGAAATATCGCCGATGTTAAACACGGCTGTCAACATAGGTCATAGCTGCAGCTTTTCACATTTTCATCCAAAACATGAATAGTGAAACATCTATGATCGACTGCTGATTTGATTTTGCTAGAAAGTACCGTTTTTCTTGATCAATATATGTAAACTTTGTGTCAAACTGTCGGTAAATCTCCTGTCTACATCCGGGTATAATTTGAGTTTCTGCGAAAAAAATCTAGTGACGTCTAGCGATTATTGTACACACTTGTGTAAAACCATGACACATTGTGGTTCAGGATCCATGAGGATAATACATATTATTCAGCAATTAAAAATGAATCACATAAGTGGTTTTACCTCTAAATCTTTCTTGAGTGTATTCACTTCTTTTTTGCTTCCATTTAGCTCTTTCTTGAGAGACTTGTTTTCACCGATGATGGTGGCTATCCTCTCCGATGTTGTCTTTTGCTCATCACTGTCAAAACAAATGTTCATGCCATATCACTGCTGACAGCAGCATATATATTTGCAAGCATTGTAATTAGTTATAATAATAATTAATTAATTATTGATGGTATAATTATAATGGAAACAACAGGTGAAATGAATCTTACTTTCAAAAACAGATATACCCAGTATTTTCTACTTGTTCAATTAGGCTGTGAGTGAATATTGCATATTCACGGGGTGAACCATTGATAAGTCATGTACTTCTGTTCACCCCTTTCCACATACAACATTGTATCTGTTATACTGTGACATGTAATGTTGGATTTTGTTGGAAATAACAGATTTACTAACTTACATGCTACATGGTAAGTGTAAGTAGGGGTAAGTTTAATAATTCACATGGCTTTGAAATTATTTTATAATATATACATTAACCTTTGATTGTCTAACTGTTGTTGGAGAACATCAAGCTGACGAGAGGAACATTTCTCCTTTGCATTAGCTTCTTTCAGTTCTTCACCAATACAATCCAATTCTTTCTACAAAAATAGATATAATAAAACTGCCATGTTGGAAAGTGTTTTTGCCCTCCCCCACATTAACATGAGGTAGTGTGAATGTGACCACCAAACTGGTGAAGCACACAATTTCAAACAAACTGGGAACAGCAACAGGCATGTGATGTCTGAAACATATATTTTGCATATGGGAAGCAAAAGAGCTCATTATTAATCATGGACATTGATAGAATTAAGACATTAGATTAGCGGTTTCCAAATTGGGGTATGTACCCCCACGCCGGGCATCTAAGTGATTTTTTAAAGGGAGTGCGAAGGGATTTCACCATGTTGTGTGCTATTCATGTTTATGCTTTGCTCCGAAATTGGAGACTTCAAGAAAGAAACTTCACGAAAAAGGGTGAGGGAATCTTCTGAAAAATGTTGAAATGTTTTGGAGCCCGAGGGATTATTGTAGGACGTATATGCATGTGCTTGGGTGATGAGCATTGTAGCTGTGGTTTTCTTGAATGAATAATGGAGTTGATATTAAAAAATCACTACTGGCATCAGAATGCCAATTTACCAAGCATGACTGAACTGCTTTTCAATGACAAACAAAATTCCATAGTGTAATTTCAAAGAGAGCGCAGTATCACATAACCATTACATGTAGTAATAATTAGCAAACATCACAATTATTTAATGCAGTACACATAGTATTACAACATAGACATTGGAGCCAACCTGCAAAGTGACTATCGTGTTTTTCAAGCATTCCACTTCTTCCATATATGTTGTTTTCTCTGCTGACAGATGACTAACTTTCTTCTCAAGTTCTTCAGTCTTTTTCATTAGGCTTGCCTGAACAGTGTGTACATATTCATCAGTTGTAAATTACCAGGTGATTTTGGCTATTTTTAATGATAGTCTATTCTAAGCTTCCAACACATCAACCAGTCAATTAATGTTTTTATTAGATGAAATCAAACATTCTTAAGACATGACTACATAAAATTCTTAACATGCACACTGTGCATGCTGATACATTAATACACATAAAACATATAATTTGGAAAGAAACAAAGATACCCTAGTGTATGTTCTAACTGCAATTATGTACACAATGAATGTAAGTTGACACGTAAACAAATCATACCCTTTGCAGATCTAAGTCCTGGCATTTGTTTCTTGCTTCTGTCCTTTCCAGGGTAAGCATATCTGTGAACAAATACTTCATCCATCATGTAAACCATTCATGCAATGTCTGTGACTTTCTTCTTTATAATTATATGTACTGCTTTTCACAACTAAAATTCATGTGTGCATGTATACTTTTTACATGTACACAGACACACACACAGGCACACACATACACAAACACATACACATAGCATGCCATGTACATAGAATCTTATGCTATATTTGTAGAACAAACAATGAATCAATTCAATATTACCCTTGGCACATTTCAAATCTTCAATGTTGTTGTGAGCTTTAGTCAAGCTGGACTGAAGTTCTACACACCTAAAAATCAATTGCATTCACAATCAGACAGAGGGGATTATTTAAGTTGATCTCCAACTGACCTGATTCAATGCCTATAATTTAATATCGCTACAATATATATGCACTGAAATATCAACAGAATGAAAAA
The DNA here is from genome assembly GCA_025642075.2 of Ridgeia piscesae. Lineage (NCBI taxonomy): Eukaryota > Metazoa > Annelida > Polychaeta > Sabellida > Siboglinidae > Ridgeia > Ridgeia piscesae. The sequence goes on from JAODUO010000152.1 coordinate 310,615, forward strand.
ATAACCCATGAATTTTGTGGGCTCATCCAAATTTTATCTATATTTGATAGAAAATAAATATTATCGTTGATACAAAATAAATATAGTTAGTCAGAAGAAAGAAATATAGTGATTCAGAACAGGAAACACACTATTTGGATATTTTAACAAAGTAATGGCATGAGTTACTCAGCCGTTACAAAACTTTCTGTGTACAGGGTAATTTCTGGTGGCACCCTACCAACTTGAATTAAAAAAAAATTAACAACCGACTTTCAACCTAACATTATATGACAATTTGGCAGAGTTTGTCGATTTGATCATGCAACTCACATCTCACCATGAGCAGGTCTTCATCCATAGATAATCATCAATGGGTAGAATTCTATCATAAGAATAATTTGATGATACTGATGAATCACTAGAAAGCTCCATAATATATAAATAATGGAATTTAGTAACGTAAAGAGCAAACTGTATTAAATATATCTAAAAATGTAGAGCTTAGCACTTACTTATCTTGAATTCTACAGGTATATTTATAAAATATATTGACTCTAACTGTTGAATGGTAGTGGAATGGGTATAAAATGGATAAGTTCAAACATATTTGACTTCAGACTGGATTTATCAGCTGCATATACAAGGCAACTAGTAATTTAGTTACATGGCTGTTTCCTTTACAAGTTGCTGCTGTGCATTCTGCAAGTCTTGCTGAAGCTGCTCAATGTTCTGCACATACAACTTCTCTGTCTCATCAAAGTTGATTGCCAACTTTTCATTGTTTTGTGTTGCTTCTTGCAGTGCGTTTGATGTGTCTCGAAGTTGGCTTTCAAGTCTCGCTTTTTCATCCTAAATTAACAGGTGAAACCATGCTGAAGGTACAGGGGTGCAGACATTTAATTAATAATGTACATACACATAGATGGAGGCCAGACATTGGTCTTAGACAAGATTTGAGGAAAGAGACATCACCTGAAGTCTAACAAATCCAATAATTTGTAGACGCAATGCTATGAGAAGATAATTATCAATGTTTTATAAATACTTAATAAAGTGCCACTTTAGGACTATTATTTCTAAGTATTTCTATTGCTGCACATCATCAATGTTTGCGTCGTAACAATTCTGGTACATTACTTGGTAACTCGTCTTTGTTGAAGAGGGACAGATACCTTTATGATGGTCAATTCTTGCAGGATTTCATCAAGTCTGGAGTTCTGTTCTGTTGTAATCAGTTCTGTGTCTGCCAGCTGCTTTTCTACATCAGCTGAAAATAAGTAATCAACCACATTGTTAGTCTGGTACAGAAATAAGCCCCCAAGGAAATAAGCCCCCAGAAGAAACTGGGCCTGAAATAAGCCTTCCCAGAAATAAATCCACAGGCTTTTATTGAGGGGCTTTTTTCTAGTTTTCTTTTTCCCCGGAGAGCATTTTGCCAAAGTACACTGCTGATATTTAACCACTTCAGTTTGACATGACCATCCAGCCGCCACAGTGTGTGACACTTGTTTGTGACATGCCCATGCAGCAACTTTGATGTCTGCTACTCAAATAGTTTTTATCTGCTATGTGGAGGCATGTTCTATATAGCTGTTTAGGCTATTGCCTCAGCATTGCAATAGTGCTAATCTGTTGAATTGTTTCGAGATTTGTAAATTTTGGTGTAAATGATTGCAAATTTTTTCGACAGATGTAATGGTTGACATCTTTACTTATGTCATGGATGGCGATTTACCAAGTAACAACTTTTTTAGATGGATTGTTTTTATTTGATGTAATTTGTCAGATATAGCCGGTGACGATTACTGTAAGTAAATAATGCCTGCGATATTAGACTTTGTAAACATTATCTACAGAGGCAAACATGCAACAAACAGCGGCAGTATATTTGGTCATTATGCTAATTATGACTTGTGAATGACATATTTATCAGGTTTTTGATTATGAAATTAAACTATATCATAATTAAATTAATTGTTGAGTATTCAACTTTCAGAATATATATATATATATATATATATATACAGTGGAACCCCTCACGAACGACACCTACATGTGTTACTGTAGCCAAAATTTTGAGTTGAAGTGATGCAGTCGATTTTCATGTCAAGTCACTGGGATTGCATCTGAAGGCTGTAGTGCTGAAACAGTTAATATGTGCCACCACTGTAGGTACTTACTACATTTAAGTCCAACTAGTGTATCTATTCATCAGTCACAATTTAACTATATATTGCACAAGTACATGGAATAGAAAACTGAAAACAAAGTTGTCTTCTTAGTCTTCATGTCATGATCAGATAACATTATTCAAAATACAACTATACAAGTTTTAATCTCCTAAGCCTTGCTATTTCTCTATTTTTAAAGAATGTGCAATTTTTTAAAAGTCTAAGACCTATGTTCTATATTACAAGCCGTACACTTAACCTTGGGCAAGTTCATTCACTGTACATTGCTCCAGTTCACTGTCAGAATGTGTACTTGGCTGTAGACAGTGGTGATATTTGTGTACAAGTAGTCTTCATGCACTAATTGCTGCATGGCTGGATGCTTCACACAGAAGTCAAGATGGTGTCTGATTGAACAGGTCTGTCAAGGAGTAAAGTGGTGCTTTCAGTAATCCTGAGGGTTCGATACTGCTCTATATTATAACTTCTCTTTTTATATTATGTAGTTTGTGTCAAACCATCTCTGTAAAGCATATGTTATGATGAGAACGAGCACTGGTATATGGTTGTCATATACTTACACTTTGTCTGTTGAAGTTGTTCCAAGTTCGACTGCTTTTCCTGCAGTTGTTCAGTCATTGTCATAATCTGGTTGTTTTTAATATCACTTTCTTCTACAAAAGCCTGCAACTAAAGGAACACAAACCACTATGGTTGAGTATGTATTGTAAATAAGGTTTTTCTTATTGATTATACACTGAGTATATAGAGATAATCAGTTACTGATGATCTACCCATAATAATATCACAATGCCATTATGTAGTCAGTGCTTAAAAAAAAAAAACTGTACTCAACTACCACTATGAATGTATATATTCAAACAACTTGTTTCTTGTTGGACACCCAAAGGATCTATAAAATTCAACACTTTTTTTAATGTGTACTTTTGGACACCAATAAGTTATAGGTGTCCAAATACAATGTAGTAATATTTTCAATAACAAATTGAATTGTACTGTTTTCATGGAGTCAATTATTTAATTAGTTTTAGGTATCCAAATACAATCATTATGGCAGTTGCGTTAAACACATACCTTCATGTGTGCTTCAGTCAACTGTTGCTGAAAGTTACAACTCATTTCATTCTTCTCTTCTCTTTCTTTCTGCACTAAAATTTGAAGGAAAAACTATGTCTGAAGCTCATTCATGACTGCACATAGTAATATTATGTTATCAAAATATCAACTGTCTAATAAGGACGAGTTAAGGTCTACTGTTTACTGCATAAAATAATTAAATTCTCTCTCTCTGTCTCTCTCTGCCTCTCTCTGCCTCTCTCTGCCTCTCTCTGCCTCTCTCTGCCTCTCTCTGCTCTCGTCTCTGTCTGTCTCTGTCTGTCTCTACCTCTCTCTGCCTCTCTCTGCCTCTCTCTGCCTCTCTCTGTCTCTCTCTGTCTGTCTCTCTCTCAAAACAGCACTTACATTGGTTTGCTAATTTCGAATTCGTGTTTGCTGCTGATATCTGAAGCTCCTTGAAATTCATTGCCAAGTCCTACAATACACATTACAAAGAATTAAATGAGATATTTTGTTAGGCAATTAGCAAGTCTTTTCAAAGGTAATAACCATGGTATATATTTGTTTTTCAAAACGTAAATTTTAAAACATATGGCTATTATAAAATATTACATATAACATTGATAACTAAACTTATAAAATATGACAGGTTTTTAAAGTTAATTTAAATATCTGGTTTCATTTGTTGCTAGCCATTTGAATTTTTTTACAAAGAAAAGAAAGATCTAAAGGATAAATACTCTAAAAATTGATTATGTAATCATACTATAACAGGCACTGGTTGCATGAGACACTGAACAAAGTATAGATTAAAATATTGTACCTCATACTGTTTCTGGTGATTCAGCTCCATGTACTTCAAATCATCACGTTCTCTCTCACCTGTATTTAATAATGATTATTTATATTTATAACAAATGCACATATTTATGCATCTGTGCATTTTTTTTATAGAAGTAACACAAAACTAATATTATTAAACAATTTCCTTTGTATTTAAAAAACAGTTAATTATTCATTATAGCTGAAATTCAGAGATGTAATTGTGTATTTAACATCTTAACTGAAATGCATGGCATTTACAAAAACACTGCATAGCAAATTCAACAATGATCTCACACTGTTCTAATTTGCCATCCACTTTAGCTGCAAAATCTTTCAGGAGATTGCACATGTCTCGGGTGGCATTTATTCTGAAAACAAAAGCAGTAAAACATTTCCACCGTACAATATTGTAAAACCACATATACACGTACCTTGCTAATCAAAACATGTAAAATTGGCGTAACTTAATGTGTTAAGAAGTTATAAAATCACATAGCTAACCATTGAACAATTTTACACAATGATGTTAATGCAACTGTCAAGTGCTATGATGATTAAATTGAACACTGACTTGCCCAAAATTTATGGTGTCAGTCTGTTTGTTTTGCACTGCATTATAGATTGTATATATTCATGATTAATTAGCAAAGTCACCAAACTATATAATACATTATCATACTTGCACACGTAATGTATTATGCATTTTCATACATACAGAATACAGGTATAATTCTAGAGGGTATATCTAGACATAAGTCACATACTTCTGCATTATCTCCTCTCTGCTTGCAATTTCTTCTTGTAATTTCAAACTAAGGCTTTCATTCTGCAGCTGCAAGAGAAAACAACATTACTGATCAGGGTTTGACATTAAGCTTTTGTATCCACTGGCCCCCCGGGCCAGTGGATTTGAAAAGTTACTGGCCCCCCCCAAAGTTACTGGCCCGAATACTGTAAAGAAAATATACTGCTACCGAGGTGCCCATCACATTAGAAGACCAAGTTTTGACAGGAGTTACATCATGAAGACTTTCTGAAGCTCTTATGTTGCATGTTTTTTTAAATGTAAAGTTTTCAGATTGCAACAATAAAAAGAGAAAACTTGACGTTAAATGAATTTTTTTAGTTGTGGTCTCAGTCTGCTGATATAACATCTGAGGCAACTTTCACACACAACAATTTTAGCACATTTATTTATAGACTATTACATGGATTACTACATATTTCGAGAAATAAAATATCAACGTTAATGACTACAGTCAACGTCTTCTGTCTGTGTTGTGTCTCTTCTACATATCACATAATAAAGTCAGTTTAAATTCGAAAAACAATATAAAAAAATATCGGATATTATAAAAACAAAGTTTTTTTATATTTAATATTAACAATTGATTTACTCATTGATACTTTCTATTAATAGTTCGTTTTGCATAATTGCTTTGAGACTAAAGCAAAGTGAAAGTCTGCGAAGTCAAATTCATGACTGACTGTTTTGACAGGTATACAGGGGGTTTGGGGCTTGAAACTATAGCCGTCTGTCATGAAAATAATGTTTTGGTTGTGCCAGAAAACTGTTACTGCAGAATCAGGCATACGTGATACCATGATGTGCTGGTGACAATGTGAACGCTGTCCAAAATACTTGCCCTCTTTCTTCCAAGATTGTTTTACAAAATCCACGGCTGCAGGAATGGTCTTTTACAACACTGTCAAACGTTTGACAATATAACAAATTGCATAGATGTCTTTCCATTATGGAATGTGCATTAGCGTTTTATCATTCGGGCAGACAACAACGAAATCGCCTACCACCCATAGCCAACGGCAACATGTAACACAATCGCTGATTGGGTGAATAATGAGTGATTCCCACCATTCGCCAATCATGTGGGCGTTTACAAAATATGACTTCCACAGTGTATGGACGTCGTTGTGTACGCAAGACAACATTTTAGACACAGTTGTGTAATAAGTTATAGATAAAATGTAACAAAAACGAACGTTAATAAATATACTAATGTTATTAAGGTCGTTGTATGTTTCTGTGAAGGGTCGGGTTACGGAAATGTCGACGTTGGTCAGTAGGGGATTGAAACCACTGGCCAGTAGAATTTAAAAACCGGTGGCCCCAACTGGCCCGACAGCTTTAAAACAAGCGTCGGGCCATCAGGCCAGTGCCAATGTTGAGCCCTGCTGATACCACAGTGTATGCAACTATGCCTAGTGGCAACAACTGTGTAGTGACGTAAAATATTTAACTTGTTGTTCAACAGACAGACATATATGGCAGTTGGTTGTTTGCTTGCAAGTCATATCGTGATTTCTTGAACTAAAGATAACACGAAAAATATTCTAAAAACACTGTTCTTTTAAAACCTACCAAGTAATTTGTCACTAGAAGAAATAAATATTTAATTTTATTAACTGAAACAGACATACGCAAAATATAACTCCTGTATGTCTGTAAATGGGTTGAGTGTTGTAAACAGTGTGACATTATTAGTGTGTGCATGTGTGCATGTGTGCTGTGTGTGCATGCCTAAACCCATCAACCCAAATACGATATTAAACAAAATTATGTTACGTAAAGAGTACTTTTTTGGCTCATTTGGGACATGTTTGGCTAACACAAGTTATTACCTGTTGTTCAAGCATAGATTTCCGCAAACAGTCAATAGTTCTGTTGGACTCTTGTATTTTCCTCTCCTGCAAGAAAGGAAACCATGTATTTTAATCAGAATTGTTTGTAAGAACAGCTTCAACTCAATGAAAACAATGTAAAAGGTAAGTTCTTATATAGCGCAGTATCCAGTCCTCAGGCCTGCTCAAATTGCTTTACACTTTACTTCCCTGACAGACCTGTTCAACCAGACACCATCTCAGCTTCTCTGGGAAGCATCCAGCCATATATTGCAATTAATGCGCGAAGGCTGCTCGTACACATATCCACCAAAGAAATGTACATCCAAACACACCACTGTTACATATTTGGCAAGTGTTGATTATCAATTATCCCTTAACAAAACTGAATTCATAGCTAATAACTACATTCAAAACATCCAAATTTAATTATTATTCGGACATTTTGGTTGATTAATCATCATCCTGTTAAACCGGAAACTTAAATTCATATAACTAATTATGACCTTTTGCTTCAGTTCTATTTCAGTCTGAACTTTCCACTTCCGGATCTTCTCTGCTTCCTGTTGTAGTCGACTGTGTAGTGTACTCTGGTGTTCAGCTGTTTGTTCTATTTCTGAAAAGAAAACAAACTATTTGTGCTGTTTTTGTATGGATAATAAGAAACAACTACAACTTTAACATATTTCTGATGCAAATAAATGCATATATATATATATATATATATATATATATATATATATATATATATAATATATATATATATATATAAATATATTATTTTAATATTAGAACATATTTCACTTAGCTATAGAGCAGTACCACAACTGCTATGAACATTGTGTTTTTTAAACCCATTGCAGTAGGAATTTCAATTTTTCCAGCAGTGCTGAATTTATTTGTATTCATATGATTTCAATTGACAAGCTACCATGCCCAAAGACATTGGTGACACATTAGATGGCAGTTTAAAAAGATACAATGTATTCTGTGTACTGAAGTCGAAGGGGTGATGGGAAACAGATGCATATCACGTAAACTTAAATGAAAGGAACTCAACTCAAGTGTTTACCCCGGCATATACAGATGGCCTATAGACAATGGCACTAACAGAGAAACAACAGAAGAGGTTTCTGATAAAAGGTAGGAAGAATCACGAGAGCTGATAAGAGAAAAATGGATGAATTGGTAGTACAGTTGTAGGAAAGTTATAAGAAGAAAATGGTGAGGAGTACCGGTACGTTGAAATGGGCCAGTCATGTGGAAAGAATGGGAGATAAAAAATTGGCAGAGAGAAGTCACATATAAGGCAGACATCATAGATACATCCCATTTGTTGTCTGGAGAATTAGTACCAGTACTAGTTAGTTAACACAATATGTAAATGACAATACAGTTTGCTACCATTTAGTAGTCCTATATTACATATACAATGATAAAAAATAATAGAAATGTTTGTAACTGTTTCAATGTCACCACGTTAGTCAAATGATATGGAATTGATAGAAAATTTTTGTATCAAATTATCAATTATTAATGAATGAATTGATCATGTCGTGATTAACAAATACTTTTTTGTGACTCTTGTATCTCAATACATATGGTATTACGAGGTCGTGTATTGTTAAAACCCTATTTAAAAATGTACAAACATTCACTCACTACTGTTGTATATACAATAAAATACATTAATAATCTGTAAACTGACCTATGCATGTTTCTGTTCTCTGGGTAGTAACAGGAGCATAATTCATTTGTGTTCTAGTACTCATGGGTGATGACAATGGTCTAAAGAATGGCTGGGTGCCTTTCTTTTGCTGAACTGTTTCCATATCCTGGAATAACAAACAACATGTATAACCAAATATCTCAAAGTCAACATGATATCAATGTAAACACATTTGGTAGAATGGTGTTAGATATTCTAGTTGTTTCCAGCACTTGGCAGGGTTCTATTTACTGACTAGTTTGTATATATTGTGATTGCAATGTTATGATCTTACGAGGTCTCATTAAACTAGTCAGTGTTTTTTAGAACATTTCTGCCAAGTCGACCTTTCTATGCTGGCACTGAGGGTGGTCACTGCTAGGGTGCTTGTTATCATTAGTGTTTTTTACTTCCCAAATTGAGACTGGACTGATATTAACAGATTCTCTGATTCACAACGAATATATAGTCCCCAATGTTGTGAGCCAGGTTTTAATATCAAATACACCATGCTTGCCATAACTAGGCCGCCGGTGTACTAGGTAGATGTGCTAACCACTACTCTACCCACACGTCTCCTTATAATTGATGTCATTCATTTTAAAGTTCATTGACTGTATTTCTGCTTTGACATAAACATGACTGACCAGCGCTATATGAAGATTAATGTTTGGTCAATATAAACATAAATTTAATGTGTATCTTATTCTACATAAATAAGAACAATATTAAAGGTTTCCAATACTTAAATATGTGTGATGAAATTATTATACAGACAAATCTTCTATAACTTAAATGAGCTTGGGACATAACCAAAATATATAAATTATGATCTCATAAATATGTAAATGGTAAAAATTCACATATAAAATGGGACTAAAGTAAAATGTAAAGGTAAGTTCTTAAATAGTGCAGTATCCGGTCCGCAGGACTACTCAAAGTGCTTTTACACTTATATAATCATATATAGTATGTGTAACTAGAAAATCCAAGAAATCATCATCATAGCTCTGCCCTATAGACCTGTAGACATTTCGTACTTAAGAAAGTTTGACTGTTGATTCGAATAATAAATATTATATACATATGGCTTTAAAATTCTACTAGGAGGAATTTAAAAATACTGGGCATAATGTGGTAAATGCCCTGTATTGTCAAAATTATCTCAAATGGTATCTGACCAAGAAATATTAATGAGATGTTTGTTTACAATAAGCCAAGATTGCCTCATTGATTGAAGGCATTTATATTATATACCAACACCATATGTCCATGACCCTACCATTATTTCAAACTAAGGTTTGTTTCTTGTCTTGCCATATTTCAGATAATTGAAACAAATGGCCATGGACAAAACATACACCACAACTAGAGATACTTCACCTTTGGATTTTCAAGACTGCTCCTGCCTCTCCTGATCTTGAACAACATATTATTTGCATATTGGGCAAGACCGTCGAGCCACTTCATGGTGGGGAGACTGGCAGGAAACGTGTCAGTGACGTAGCAGAGCTCAAATATGACACTTTTCACAAAATAATAAGGATTATCGGATATGACTGTGCATTGAAGTATCACAATACGTATACTTGTTATAAACGATACACTGGTGTATGCAATCTCTGGCCCATTTTGGTGGAACCCGAGGTACCTGGTGAGATGAGCTAACTATCAGAAGCAACCAGCAACCTTTCCACATGCAACACAAACTCTCCTAGACCAGGATCCATGTTCATCCAGATTACAGTGATTGTACCAAATGTGGGAGTGATAGGTTTTGAGTAAAAACGAAAATAATGACGGAAGAATTCAGAATGTGTAATTACGAAAGTGCAGTGAAGTTTCTAGATGCAAAGATATCTTAAAAAATGACGCATTTGTCACATGCACATACTTGAATATACACCTGAAAGTGTATTTGCAGTAACTGCATATTATATATATATATATATATATATATATATATATATATACATTATATATATATATATTGTCATAGTACTTGTTTCATGCAATATATTCCCTTGTCAAAACAGTCCTCCTCAAACTATGGTCCTCCTCAAACAAAGCCAAAAATTTCATGGAAGTTTTGTGTCATTTATATCCACTGAACAAAGGTTGTCAGTTATAATATTGAGTTATACAACATAGATACAACATATTGCATGAAACAAATAATATGACAATAATATATATATATATATATATATATATATATATATATATATATATATCAGCAGCAAATACACTTTCAGGCGTACATCAGACTGCACATCTAGCAAATACATCATCCTTTTAGATCTCATTGCATCCAGAAAATTCACTGCACTTTCGTGATTACAAAGAATGAACATAGCCCTCACTCTTTTTCTTTTTACTCCCACATATGGTACAATGAATATAGTCCAGATAAGCATGGATCCTGGTCGAGGAGAGTTTGTGCTGCTTGTGGAAAGATTGTGGGTTGCTTCTGATAGTTTGTTTATCTCACGAGACACATTAGGTTCCCCAAAATGGGCGGGAGATACCATACATCAATGCATTGTTTATAATATGCATATGTATTGCGATACTTGAAAGTCAGGTCCAAAAATTCTCAACATTGTGTTAACAATATAATCTTTGAACTCTGCTATGTTACTGACACATTTCCTGCCAGTCTCCCCACCATGAAGTGGCTTGAATTTCTTGCCCATTATGCAAATAATACACTGTTCAATGTCATAAGAGGTAGGAACAGATTTGGAAATCACTCAGGACACTTAGGGTTAAAAGGGGGGATATTCTACATCAAAGGCCCTTTTTTTAAAATTTTCTATTCATCTTTAAAGTAGGCAAAAAATAAACAACATTTGTTAACAAATAATTTTCCTCTGCTATGGGATACAATTTTTGAAATAATTTTTTTCAATCAATCAGGCAACCTTTGTTTATTGTGAATACTTTTTGAGATTTGAGAGCGGGGATTTGAGAGCAGTTATCACATAACTGCTCAATAATTGATAACCTAAATAGATCAATGGTAGTAGGGCCTGAGGGCCGCAGGCTATAAAAACATGTTTTTCACATGCATCTTTCCATCTGAAATGTGTTTTGGTGATGATACTTTTCAAACATGCATGAATTAATAACTATATTGGCATTACATTTTGTTAAATACAGATGATACATCAATTAATGGTCTTACTCAAACTTATAACTAGTGTCAACAATGGGTCAAATATATATCAACTGTACATCAGGTACACCTTTCAACGATATGAAGCCTTTAATATCCTTTGACAGACCCCATCTTTAAAACTGGCACGAATTGTTATGTTGTTGAAGGTCAAAAATGCTACCTTTGATATTGCTATCCACAACGCTCTGTGTGACGTTTTTGTGATATGGTGACAATTGTATTGACGACCGCCATATATAATGACGTACCATATTTGCATATATACAGATTCATAATTAAGGCAACCAGACCTGTCATATTTCTCAGATCTGCACATCTGTAAGTTTAGATACCAAATATGTACAATTTGTGTCTAAGGTAAGGTATTTATTTTTAACATGCTGTTGAAAAACATCTAAGTCCCAAATTTCAAACTGCCATAACTTAAAAGCTATTTAAGCTAGAACGCTCAAATTTTGGATTCTTGCTAATCTTACCAAAGGCTCTCACCATACTGATCTATTCAAAAATCTAAGAGATGACAGCAACCCCATTGGTTGCGTTCAGATGGAATGACCTGTTTATTAAGATACAGGGATAATGAATTTGGCAGCCATTTAAAAAATGGCCATCGCCTTGTTATTCCCAGTTTTTGAAAATTCCCCCTAGTAAAATGTTAAAGCCATGTGTGTATTTTTTCAAATCAACAGTCAAACTTTCTTTTAAAAGTATGAAATGTCTACGGTTCTATAGGGCAGAGCCAGGACTATAACTATTACAATACGTCCGAAGTGAGTTGTAACTCCCAGTTGTATCAGTTTGTAAAAAGAACACATTTTAGGTACTTTTTATTCTGATTTTAATAGGCAAAATCGGTACATGTGTACTTACAGGTTTAGTGGCTTATAAACATGTTAACTTGCCATAAATAAGAATTTTATTACAAAACTACAAAACCTCGGGCTGTGTTAAGTAATTTTTCCATGCTATGATTGAGTGAAGTCCGAAAACAATACAGCAAGCCGTAATTAGGTAATAGGTACATGAAAATGGTATAACCTGGCTTATAATATATAAACTTGCACACACCAATGATACATGCTAAAAGTTTCCAACCATCTTGTTTTGCCCATCGCCAATCCTTTTCTATCATGTCCAGATACGTTCTATGTAAATAGGTCAATTAATAAGCACTGTCTATTTAAAAAAGAATGATTTCTTTCTTTTGTAATCATATAAAAAGCAATAATCATTACACAGAAAGCAGACGAAAACCGATTGCACTAGCAACAGTTGGTGCCATTTGTTTGAAATGGGGGGTCATATGCTTCACCAGAGACAAGCCATTCATGCACACATCAACATGGCAACAGTGAACACATGGACATGGTTTTGGCCGTGGTTGTTTTAAATTGAAGGAATGACTGGAGTTGGCAACAAGAGTGCATATGTTATCAATGTATTAATTAACTTAATCATGAATTAACCAATATTAGTAACTATTAATTATGTTAAAAGATAGTGTTCAGCATGAAGTATGTTAAAAGATAGTGTCACAGCATTTTGCCATCACTGCGTTTACATGTGACGCATAAACCTGACAGCGTCAGTGACCAAGTCAGCGACAAGTTTAAAAAAACAACTGGCATGACCCAATGATAATGTGTCGACTAACAATAGTTACTGCGAATGAAGTATGGACTAGTCCTAAGCAGAAGAAAGTCAGACTGATACCTAGTCTGACTTTGTTTGCTTTTTAATCTTAGATATTGACACTGACAATGACACTGACAGGGACAGGAGCTCACTCACTCCCACACTGGCACAGTGCTGTGTGCATGCGTAGCCAAGTCACACTCACAACCTGACGTTGGATTAAATCTACATAAGCAATTCTGACGATTGCTTTTAAGTGCAGTACCTTTGCATAACTTTGTAACTATCACAACTGGCATGACCCAATGATAATGTGTCGACTAACAATAGTTACTGCGAATGAAGTATAGACTAGTCCTAAGCAAAAGAAAGTCAGACTGATACCTAGTCTGACTTCGTTTGCTTTTTAATCTTAGATATTGACATTGACAATGACATTGACAGGGACAGGAGCTCACTCACTCTCACACTAGCAGTGACAGTGCAGCGCGGCGTGCATGCGTAGCCAAGTCACACTCACAACCTGACGTTGAATTAAATCTACATCAAGCAATTCTGACGATTGCTTTTAAGTGCAGTACCTTTGCATAACTTTGTAACATATCATGTGTACGTTATCATCAGAATTTGAGCTTCACTCATTCATTACGGATAAAATGTTTCCTAAACGCAACCACGGGCGTCGCACAAAAATGTCGTCTGCTTTGCAGATGGAGCCACCTAGCGACTATAAATACAAACGATATAACATAATGTCAGTAATACCCACTAGATGGCGGAACCACTGCCTCCTAAACCGTTTTAGTGGATACGACGGCCCGTGTAATGTTATTTATTCACTCGCTCACTTTCTTATAAACTTACTGACTTACTTACTGATGTCATTCACTTATACTGATGACACAATGACTCGTGCCATTGTTTTCTGTTTGACATTGTGTCATCCAAACAAGACCCGCAGAGCTGAAGTCAATATTCCTTTGACTGGTGTCTTCCAAAATCACATTAATAATAATAATTATTGTAAATAAATTCTATAGCGCCTATATCCTTAAAAAGTTCAAGCTCCGAGGCACAACAAACAAAATCATTTGGCTACTCTTACACGGAGACAAGCCAAATTTGTCATTGGAGCATGGAACTGCCGAACATTTATGGTGGAAAAGCAATTTCAAACAAATATGTTTTCAGTGTTTTTACGAAAGGTGTCTATAGTTTCAGAAGATTTAATTGTAATAGAGAGTTGATTCCAAATTGTTGGCGCAGCCAAAATTCAGCTTAGTTTTAGGAACAAAAGTTGTCTAGAAACGGGTGATTTGAGGGTCCTGTAGACATCAGAGAAATGTAGCAGAGTATGTCGGTTGTTGAATAAAAAGAGTACGGTATGTAACAGTAGCCAATTTAAATTTAATTCGGTATACAACATAATTGCTTCAGTATCAGTAGTGATGGTGAAAAACGGGAGGCCTTAAGTACCACGCATGCTAAACAATTATGTACACGTTGGAGTTTAAATAACTCTTATTGGCAATGTTATTTAGAAGTGAGCTACAATAGTTCAGTAGACTATTAATCAGGGCAACTGATATTGTTTTAGCAGACGATGAAGATAAATGACGCCGGATTCGACGGAAATCACGTATATGGAAGAAACATGATTTGCAAACTTGTGAAATTACCTCTCAGACATAGATCTACGTCGTTGCTTGTAGTGGTGAAGATCAGTGCTAGACTGTCGTATCCCAATTCGCAAGCAACGAGTACAAGCATTTTATATGGAATTATTGGGACAACGAGTACAAGCATTTTATATTGAACTGTTGGGACAACGAGTACAATTAAGCATTTCATATTGAACTGTTGGGACAACGAGTACAAGCATTTTATATGGAATTATTGGGACAACGAGTACAAGCATTTTATATTGAACTGTTGGGACAACGAGTACAATCATTTCATATTGAACTGTTGGGACAACGAATACAAGCTTTTCATATTGAACTGTTGGGACAACGAGTACAAGCATTTTATATTGAACTGTTGGGACAACGAGTACAAGCATTTTATATGGAACTGTTGGGACAACGAATACAAGCATTTTATATTGAACTGTTGGGACAACGAGTACAAGCATTTTAGATTGAACTGTTGGGACAACGAATACAAGCATTTTAGATTGAACTGTTGGGACAACGAATACAAACATTTTATATTGAACTGTTGGGACAACGAGTACAAGCATTTTAGATTGAACTGTTGGGACAACGAATACAAACATTTTATATTGAACTGTTGGGACAACGAATACAAACATTTTATATTGAACTGTTGGGACAACGAATACAAGCATTTTATATGGAACTGTTGGGACAACGAATACAAACATTTTATATTGAACTGTTGGGACAACGAATACAAGCATTTTATATTGAACTGTTGGGACAACGAATACAAGCATTTTATATTGAACTGTTGGGACAACGAATACAAGCATTTTATATTGAACTGTTGGGACAACGAATACAAGCATTTTATATTGAACTGTTGGGACAACGAATACAAGCATTTTATATTGAACTGTTGGGACGAACAATTTTTGAACTGTTGGACAACGAATACAAGCATTTTATATTGAACTGTTGGAACAACGAATACAAGCATTTTATATTGAACTGTTGGGACAACGAATACAAGCATTTTATATTGAACTGTTGGAACAACGAATACAAGCATTTTATATTGAACTGTTGGAACAACGAATACAAGCATTTTATATTGAACTGTTGGGACAACGAATACAAGCATTTTATATTGAACTGTTGGAACAACGAATACAAGCATTTTATATTGAACTGTTGGGACAACGAATACAAGCATTTTATATTGAACTGTTGGGACAACGAGTACAAGCATTTTATATTGAACTGTTGGGACAACGAATACAAGCATTTTATATTGAACTGTTGGGACAACGAATACAAGCATTTTATATTGAACTGTTGGAACAACGAATACAAGCATTTTATATTGAACTGTTGGGACAACGAATACAAGCATTTTATATTGAACTGTTGGGACAACGAGTACAAGCATTTTATATTGAACTGTTGGGATAACGAGTACAAGCATTTTATATTGAACTGTTGGGACAACGAGTACAAGCATTTTATATTGAACTGTTGGGACAACGAGTACAAACATTTTATATTGAACTGTTGGGACAACGAATACAAGCATTTTATATTGAACTGTTGGGATAACGAGTACAAGCATTTTATATTGAACTGTTGGGATAACGAGTACAAGCATTTTATATTGAACTGTTGGGACAACGAATACAAGCATTTTATATTGAACTGTTGGAACAACGAATACAAGCATTTTATATTGAACTGTTGGGACAACGAATACAAGCATTTTATATTGAACTGTTGGGACAACGAGTACAAGCATTTTATATTGAACTGTTGGGACTAACGAAGTACAAGCATTTTATATTGAACTGTTGGAACAACGAATACAAGCATTTTATATTGAACTGTTGGGACAAAGTACAACATTTTATATTGAACTGTTGGGACAACGAGTACAAGCATTTTATATTGAACTGTTGGGACTAACGAGTACAAGCATTTTATATTGAACTGTTGGGATAACTACAACATTT
>JAODUO010000152.1:332500-347500 GCA_025642075.2 Ridgeia piscesae
AGTACACTCCACTGGATATACACTGTGGTGGATGGTGGATATTTGTGTACGTGTGGTTTTCGTGCATTAATTGCAAGATGGCTGGCTGCTTCCAAGAGAAGTCAAGATGGTTGTCAATTGAGCGGGTGTGGCAGGGAGGAGAGTGTAAAGTCTTCTGTAATTACTGGATATATATATACTATATATATATATATATTATATATATATATATATATATATATATATATATATATATATATATATATATATATATATATATATATATATATATATAACCTGAAATACATAAATCGTGGCTAGTTTGCTGAATAACACAACGCAACTACAACTTGATGTAAGAGCTTTATCTACAAAGCCGAAATCATTAGGCATGAATAAATTATTCAAATCGTCGAATACAAATCATCACTAGCTACAGCCAACATGCTTATCATATGAAGGAGAAAGCAACGATGATGGAACCAACCACATCCGGCCATTCGGTAATCAGCGATTTCAGGATGGCTCCATTTTATTCAGACCACTTGCGAATGTAACAATTGTGGCGGCTTAAGGCAGGCGTTTAATCACCTAGTCACACTCAGATACTCCTTGATACACCTCGTGGGAATAGCTGCGCCACGGGATCTTCTAACACGGTTAACAACGTTGACTCTGGTGCATTTATTTTTATTCTGTTTGCCTGGCTAAGTGTCTGGTGTGCATGTTCACTAGTAGATGCACGCAGACGCACACGGCACTTGTATAACGTGTTTCCCCATGGAGCCATGAGAAATCGATGGTCCATAAACGCCTTGCAATCACCTCTTGGCCCTGTCTAACGAAGCCTCTCGTAGTCTCGCGTTAACGACTTTTGCCCGGGCAGCGTGACATTGGCGGGAAGACGGAAGACAGTTCATGGCGCCTGTATAATCGTGGTTAAACTCGCGTTGGGGTTTGGATGTTCACTTAAGCTAAGGCTGTAGGTGTCTATGAGTAAAATTAAAAATTAAGTTCTTGTATAGCACAGTATCAATTCCTCAGGACTGCTCAAAGCGTTTTACACTACTCCCTCGCAGACGTGTTCAATCGGACACCCTCTCAACTTCTCTGGGAAGAATCCGGCCGCGCTGCATTTAATGCATGAAGACTATTCGCACACAACTATCTTCCACTGTCTATAGCCACGTACTCATTCATACAGTTGAATGGAGTAATGTAGAGTGAAACCGTTGGTCCAACGTTTGACACGGCGCACTACAGGAATCGAACCTGGGTTCGTTTAGCCGAGAGTACGAACCTCTATTCACGGCACCACTGTAATGTTCTTATTAAAAGAAAATATTCGCATTATTAAAACGGCTAAATTGGAAATACTGTGGACGCATATGCAAGCCCCTTTGATGGTCAACGCATTCCCATCGTTCCAGCTTTCAAGACAACCGATTTAACGAATTTCCTGCTAATAATTACTGCCCATGTCTGATTCAGGATAACTGGACAGCTTCGCTTTAAACACAGCCACACTCTAAACACAGTTGTGCTTTAAAAACACCTTAAGGGGAGGGTGTCAGCTCCTCTGCCCAGAATTGGCAGAGCATTAATTTGTAACAGGAAGTCGGCTGTCTAGTTAAAAAAGTTAAACATTAAAAAGGTATTGCGGTTAACTCCACTCGACATTTTTGTTAATCAATTTTGTTTTGAAACTGGATGTTTTGTTTACCATTTGAACGTGTTGCAGTCGGAATCTTTGAATTTTCGAGCATTGTTCAGGGCTTAGTTAAATAACTAAAATTAATACAAAGTGGCAGGCACTGAGCCTTCAATATGCATGTTGTAGTCATAAGAACGTAATGTTACATGAAGGAAATAAAACCTCGGAGCTTGCACCATCGCTTTAACTTAAGAATCATCGTGTCTGGTCCATCTTGCAGATACACAGCGGGACATGGCGGCGGAGATATTTGACGTGGAGGCGGTGGTGAAGGACTGGGCGCTGGAGATGTTCAAGGTGACACGGAACAAGGAACAGAGCAAGATCGCGAAAGACGCCATTGGTCTGACGATAGACTGGTCACGTGTTCACTTCAAGCACGGAGAGCCGGAATACGATGTCCAGGATGGAATTGGGACTGACCGCTCGTGTTTACTCTTCAAGTAGGTCAAGCTGCCGCCACGGGTGACAGTGTGTGTGCTCCCAAACACACTGAGTTTAGTAGTGTGCTGGCAACATGTATTGTTATTACTTTATTTATAGTTATTGTAATTGTATTCTTAGTATATCTCCAATCTCTAACATATCAGGTGGGTTATAGAAGTGGACAGACTTTTAATTTTACTGTAATTGCAAAGTATCACCTTAATGGATCATCGTATCAACGCCAGAAGAACGTTTTCTAAATAACCAGTCATCTGGTCATGCAACACTCAATAAGATAATAATTGACCCAGTTGATTTATTTGGTCCTAGTTTATCCAGCACGCACGCACGCACGCACGAACGCATGCATGCACGCACGCACGCACGCACGCACGCACGCACGCACGCACGCACGCACGCACGCACGCACGCACGCACCACCGCACGCACGCACACACACACGCACACACACACACACACACACACACACACACACACGCACGCACGCACACGCGCACGCAACAAAAAAAAACCACACACGATGTCGTTTATCAAAGAACCGTGCCGCAGTGAATTCGTTCTACCTGTAGGACGACGTTCACCAACTGCACGACCCAAGACCAGGAATACTCTCTGAAGACCTCGCGAACGACACGGTCTACATGTGATATACAGGTATCTAACCTTTGATGATCATACATGGATACAAACAATTACAGCATTAGTTGATGAACTACGAACTATTAATTTTCACTTTCACTTTACTTTATTGTCCTTAAAAAGGATATGCATTTACAACTCATGATCACATCTAAAATATATGGGATGGTCTCAACAAAATGCAAATGAATTTCCAGATGTATCCACTACAAGAACAATTCAACCGCGTGACATCAATATGACTCATTTAGCATTCAACATTCTAATGGCCAACGGCACAAAACTCCTGCTATAGCGAGATGTTTTACATTTTATACAACGGTATCTCCTTTGAGACGGAAGTACATGGAAGAACGTAGAGAGCGGGTGATCAGACTCAGTAGCGACAGCACGAGCTTTCTTCAAAATTGCATGGTAGAATGCCTTTTCAGCGTCATATTCCTCAGAGATTTGACCTAGATTCGGTCATACGCCTTACGAATTGTATAACTGATCTCTTATCGTGTGCAGAGAATAATGCGTATTTTGAAGGATATTACTTTTTAGCACATTATGTCATGTCACAGAATAATTTATATTGTTTTTATCATACTGGACATGACATTCGTGTTTTTATGATAGTGCATCATTGTAAATTATTGTAAGAGGAATTTTTTTCTTCGTTTAGCTTTACAATACAGTAAGTTGAATAATTTGAACACAATCGGATTAACTGTATGTAGGTACGTTGTATATGTCACCTATATATCCGTGGTGGGAATATAAAGATGGCGACCATACCATAAATTGACCACGCAGTTGTGCATAGGATGGCAAGCTTAGCCATTCTTTGAACATTTCTAACTTTTTTTAATCTACGCAATATTAAACTGATTCTCCTCATACAGTTATTTCATGTAATGTTATGGCTACTGTTCATTTCAAATGTGTTTTAGTAACAACTTACAATCGTGATAACAAAAAATAACTCCATGTATTCGGAGTTTATTGTTTGCCTATGGTATATATATATATAAGGTATGGCCGTGAATATTCGGTTCAGTTCGACAGCTTCGTTTTATCCGATTAGTTCACTGTGTGTAAAATCAACGGTTATTGCATCGTTCGCCGCGCGTATATGAATATTAAGTATAATTAGGCTGCATAATTAATTATTCACGTGATAACACTCTCATCAAAATAATTCGCGTAAACAAAATTATGTACCACCTTTTTCCGCAAGAAACAACCAAATTGTGCGTATGCATATGCAAGACATAAGTAGAGTAGGAAGTACTTCTAGGAAATGATCACGTTTTGATAGGTACGCCTTGAATGTATACCGGCATAACAATAATCCCTTTAATGTTCTATTCTGAAAATTAATGGTGCACGGTAGATATATAGAAACACATGCTGTCAATACTTTGACTACGGTTGGTATTCAAGCCAGTTACCCTGACAAAAGAAGGCAACATGATATAATGGAACCTGGAATTGTCGATATAAGGCAGGATGGGTAATCAGTACAACATGATTGCTTATAAAAGGGTCGTGCGCAGTTTAATTCCCATGTCACATTCCTATAAACAACTTGTATTCAATGCTCAGCAGAGATAATCCAATGTTCCAAAACCTACATATTGGTAGATTCACAAGTTGGAAAATTAGCTAGGGACAACAAATGGTGGCGCCACATCACGGAACCTGACCAATCGAAACTCTCAGTTGGAGTCACGTGGATGTGGCAATTTATAACTGATGGTGGCGCCGTCTCTCGGAGTTTGGTTGGTCTAGACTAAAGTTAATATTATAATGTTTTTAATTTCCAAACCTAAGCTCCTAATATTATATTTATACACGTACAAAACTGAAATGTGTGAAAATGTCACATATATTTCATTTTAAGCGAAAAGTAGATTTACATATTAACAAATGATTAGGTCATTTTATTTATTTTATAGACATCTAGACGATTGCCATACACTTCTAAATGGGAGGGCATGATATAATGTTTACCAGTCGAATAAACCAGCAATGTTGTACAGGTTAGTGAAGACACGGCTACTGTCACACGAAATGTCAAAAACTAGACTACATTGTCTCCGAAGTTCAGACAGTCTACATGGCAGCTGTGATTATGTTTTAACGTTAAGTGGTAGTTATAGCTCACATATTAAACATGGTGAACTACAGGATGTCTTACGGAAATAACCCAAACACAAGGTACAATTGGTATTCCATTTGGATATTGTCAAATTAGACACATTTTAAAATGACATGAGACTACACAATTCGCATTATGCTTTGAATACGCGAACGCTGAGTAAACTTGAGTTCTAGGCGACACTTGAATAAATCGTTCACGATGGCCACCAGGGTTGTTAGCTGAATGAACTACGTGACTCAGCAAGTGAAGGCCTGTTTCTCCGTGGAGGGATTTATAAAATAATGCCAGGCAGCTGACTTATTTGCGGTGTTCTAAAGACTACCTCTGGAGAATTTTTATCATCATTGTTACGGTGCTTTCACGACTCTTATCAACCAATACAATACACATCTTGCAGCTCGTCGTTGTGTTTTCTCAAGCTCGTTAATGGTTTTCTGGATGTGTGGGTCCCAAGCACGTTCACGTATTCAAGTTTAGGACGATCTAGTTAAATTATTCAAATTGTTTAGTTTTCTCTGAGCATTTATACATATTTCATTTGATAAAACCTAATACATGATTTGATTTCGATAGATGTGATATGTTAATGTTCCATCTGAGATCACCAGAGAACTGCATCGTGCTGATGATGACGTACAAGTCGCAGGCTGTCGCCAGTGATTGTATACTGAGATGATAGACACTTCTCTTATTAGAGATAATGCATTCCCCGAACATTATAAATATTAGAACAGGTCCACTGGCGTCTTCTGGTCAGATTGGACGGCAGCTGCGTCATTACTGTAGATGACACAAATAAAAAATTATACAATATACTAAAGCCGGATGTTAGGGGTGACGCCTTCTCCTAAATTATTGATATAAAACAGAAAAAGAAGTGGGCACAGCAGTGTCTGTTTTCTATCCGTAACCCAATTTGAAATCCAGTTGGTGATTACACCATTGACCACGTAATATTAAAGTTTTCTCATAAGGCGTGCACGGGGCAAGGTGTCAAAAGCCTTAGAAACGTAGAGCATTAGAAGCTAATTGTGATGGCCCTGCAATGTCTTCCACAGTACCGATTAACTGTGTCTCACGCGAGTGCCTTTTACTGAATCCATGCTGGTAGTCTACAATGGTGTTAGTTGAGTCAAGGCAATCCATTTCATTGCTGTAGATGGTATGTTAAAATAGTTTGCAACGTACTGATGTTAGGGATACTGGCCTATAGTTTGCCGCTATTGACATGTCCCCATTCTTAAACACTGCAGATATATTAACATGCGTCCAGTCAATGGGGACTTCGTTCACATCTGTGCGATGATGTATTCTTCATGGACTCGCCTCATCACCACGTGCTGTGGAGACAGGGTGTAGGGCATGGCAGGGGAACAGGAAACAGCGGGGAGCGATGGTCGCGCGGTACAGCGCCGGACTGTAAATCGAGGAGATCGTGGTTCAATCCCACCTGCCACCGTTTCTAAACTTAGGCAATTTCGTTCACCCCACATTTACCTGTGTCTTTCTATCTGATGTATCTGCCAGGGAAGTAAAATATCCCACACACAAATGTATAACCTGTAGTGGACTCACTAATTCTAGAGAAGGACAACTCTAAAAAAACAATGACAATAATGGTCAGCAAGTTGATATTTAATGGAAGAAGAAGAACATTTTTGTTTTGTTTTGTGTGTTTTGTGTGTTTTGTTTTGTTTTGTTTTGTTTTGTTTTGTTTTGTTTTGTTTTGTTTTGTTTTGTTTTGTTTTTTTGTTTTTGTTTTGTTTGTTTTGTTTTGTTTTGTTTTGTTTTGTTTTGTTTTGTTTTGTTTTGTTTTGTTTTGTTTTGTTTTGTTTTGTTTTGTTTTGTTTTGTTTTGTTTTGTTTTGTTTTGTTTTGTTTTGTTTTGTTTTGTTTTGTTTTGTTTTGTTTGTTTGTTTTTTTGTTTTGTTTTGTTTTGTTTTGTTTTGTTTTGTTTTGTTTTGTTTTGTTTTGTTTTGTTTTGTTTTGTTTTGTTTTGTTTTGTTTTGTTTTGTTTTGTTTTGTTTTGTTGTATGCGTGTAATAAGTAAGTACACAATTAGTCAATATAAACAGTAAACACATACAGAAGTTCAAGCTGACGTATAAACTGTGGAATAGTGCAGTCTCGATGATGCTCTTAAATACGTCCGGGCTGTTCTGATGTATAACACATTGACGGAGGGAGTTCCAAAGGCAAATGGTACTTCGAAAAAAGAAAATAACTGGTAATTACATCTGGAATGAGGCATAATGTAAGACAGGCAATGCTGTTGTCTAGTAACTCTAGTTAAGACAAAATTCGATTCGTATCCGAAATTTCGAATAATCGGTAGTTTTTTCATTATTCGAATCAATTCGAAATGCGAACAGAAATCGCTCTATAAACGAATAAAGGCCTTTCGGCTATTTTCCTTCAACAATCGGATCGCAGCAAAATGCTTTGTCTCGTCACATGAGTTTCTTTCGAGCCAGCTTACAATATCGCGAACACGAAAAGCCACAAACAAAATATAAAAAATTTGCACTTAAATGAGTCCGATATACCAATGGTAATTTCATTTCATACTCTAATCGTTTACATGAATAAGTTATTGGTCTTCTGGTATACTCACTAGGCCACTAGCAATTTTATATGTTTCTACGTTTTGGTGAAAAAAACATGTTTCTATAAGTATTGATATTAATGTTTGACACGTTTTTAATCTTCAGGTAGAAAAGGGTCTCTCCATTGGTACGGAACTCAGCACGAAGCTCACGACGCCTGGAGGGGTCCTGGAGGCTAACGCAGGGTTCAAGCGGGAAATCGTGCTCAGGAATCTCAACGGGGAGAGTATCGAAGAGGAGATCACGTGGGCGGTCGACAGCCAAATTAAGGTTCCGCCGATGCACCACACGCAGGCGGCGCTAGTGGTGACGGAGAAACAATATGGCGCCAAGTTCAAGGTCGTTACGAAGTTCGCCGGAAAGGTGCACGTGACGATCACGAACACGAAGGACAACAACTCGTTCGTGTCGTCGGTGGACGGAAACATTTTCGACATCGTTAACGCTGAGATCAAGCGTAAAGGGTCACACCCCTGCTACGTGTCAGGCAGGTGGATTTGCTACGAGACGAGAGGGTCGTGTAGCTTCCAGTATGCCGTCGAACAGCAGGTGGTTCTATCACAGACGCCGGTCGAAGAAGACGAGGCGAAGCGGTGATTGGTGGTCTTCGTGCACAGATGGCTGAGGCGCACCGTGCAGCAATGTCGAGTTCACTACATATTCCAGTCAGTAGTAGTGAGGACTCTTAATGTAATAAATTTTCACATAAATATTATGGACAAAAACACGATATTTGGCACATGTGACCTTTATACCATATTATTTAAGAATTTTGATGAAAGCAACCTGAAATTGTGATTCTTCCAAAGAAATTGCAATATTCAAAAGGGCTGCCATCCCCAAAACTTGTTATCTCAGGAACCGTTTCACATAAAACATTAATCTTGGGCTTAATGTAATTTTCCGAGATTAATGTTTTATGTGAAGCCGTCCCTGGGGTAAGGAAACACAAGGTTTTTTAATTTTGAATGGCAGCCATTTTGAATATTACAAAAATGATGGAAGCATCTCAGATTGCCTTCCATAAAAATTCTTAAATAGTATGGTATACAGGTCATCTCTGCCAAATGCCATGCTTTCAGCAGTGAAAATGTATGGCTTTTGGTGACAGTAAGAGCCCGTACTATAATAGTTATTGTTGTGTGTGTGTGTGTGCGTGTGCGTGTGCGTGTGTGTGCGTGTGCGTGTGCGTGTGCGTGTGCGTGTGCGTGTGCGTGTGCGTGCGTGCGTGCGTGTGCGTGTGCGTGTGCGTGTGCGTGCGTGCGTGTGCGTGCGTGCGTGCGCGTGCGCGTGCGCGCGCGTGCTTGTACGTAATTGTAGCCGAATAACGAATTTGTGTGTTTTCGTGTCAATTCCACGGAAATTCCAATACTAATTTATTATGATTTTTTAAGATATTATTGAGAACTGCTTTAACACAAGGTGATTGCGCGTTGTGCATAAATGCTGAATAAGTCAGAAGGTGTCGTTGTAATTTACAATACAGTAGCTTTCGCAAAACGAACGAGTAACTATGTTAGTTGTTGGATAGCCCCAGTCCACGTGATATGTTGGCAGTTTATCTCTCGTGGCTATAACACCCCCCCGGAGGAAGACATCCTAGGCTATACCTCTTAGAAAGTAATTATAGTAATAGTAATTATATTATTTAGTCCTAAACAAATTTCAGGATATATACCTTTTTAAAGGCTAAACTATATCACTGTAAAATTATATCATACCATCTTAGGTCTCGGCTTTGATATTGTATACCATAAAACTTGGAGTGAATATGATTAAAACATTATTCTAGATGACAATGTTAAACTTATCTTAACCATATATGGCTAATAAACTTATCAATCATAGAATTATAATTTTTATTATTCCATGAAGTGTCGTCGTATACTATGATATTTTTTAATGGAATTCATATCTCTGAAAATACGTTCTGTATAACGATGTTTATACCCGGATTTTAAATGATAGAACCTCTTCGAAAATAACAAAACACTGTGGCAAGTTTGGTTGGCCGTCTAATCTATGTTTTAGCTGATATTTTCTCTCCGCTAAGTTTTCAGGGATTCGTCTCCAGTTTGTCTTGTCACTGATTAATGCTTGCTTCAGTCCATGTTTTCTCTTAGTTGTTCGACAAACCGTCGGTTTACATTCAATACTGTCCACGTTAGTTAATCAACCTTCAGTCGTCGCTTCCTTTTTTCATGCTCTTCTTCTTTTTCTTTGTCTGACCACGATACCTTTGTTTGACAATACAACGGCAATCCACACCCTTGTCTTTGTAGTCGTGGGAGTCGTTGATATAACGCTCCGTTTGTATAATTTAGTTATCACAGCACCGATACTTCTAACTCATACGTTGTGGGTTCGTTCCGGCGACACGGCCACTCATCAACGCCCGCTGCATCCTGACGACCCCAAATATACCCACAATGCACCGCCTGTATGTTGGTTTTTAACACCTTTATCTCTCGTGGGATTTATTCCATAGATACGATTCTAAAGAAACGGAACACATTGTATCCTTTTAATATAGTCTACTACGATGCCTGGTCGCGATTACTTATCAACCCGCCTAAGTCATCCCATAGTAGCACTGTTCATAGCATCACCTGCTCCTGTAGAAGTATTAAGCCACGCTACACTTACTACGCGACAGTTATGCCTCCATTCAATCCCACCACTTTACAAAATAAATTAAATTCTGAATAATCTAGTCGAGTGACGCAAAATGAGGTAGCAATATAATATTATATAATAATATAGAATAAAACGTAAACATAAAACCTAAACTAATTACAATTGAAGAAAAACGTTCCGGTGGTTCGTAGATTCGAACTAGCAACCTTTGGCGTGAGTAACGGAAGTGCGCTTTTTGAACGTAATAATTTACAAATACCGTTTAATATAAGATAGAATTTAGACATTTAAATAACGATGAAAGAAAACAACGGTGGCCGGATGCTATCTCGATACCCGGGCTATACTACGTGCCTGCCGCGCCAAGCTGCCGTCAAGACGCCCGAGGATCGAGTCCAGTACGCACACCCATGTGCCATCCAGCCACACGCGCAAATTATGTTCGATTTGCCTATAAGTGCAAAAGTTAAACACACACAAAAAACTATACTATGACGTCATTAACGGTTTTTTCTAGAAAAATTACTTTTTTGACATATTTTATTGTTTGGGCGGAAATCAACAAATAAACCAGCTCCATACAATTACTAAGTTAATTTACATTTGTAAGATTAAAAATAAAATCACCACTCTTGTGACGACATCAATGCAATACGTAGATGTTAATATCACGTTGCTAACGTGTAGCGCAGGTATTACGTATTACGTACGTTTTTTCGTTCTTCGTCTTTTGTTCGATCCGCGCGCTATAACGAATGAATCGTATCGTAGCGAAGGGGCCCACAGATTTATATATGAACAATCCTCGCTCATTAATTACAGCGTGGCTGAATACACCCCGAAGAAGTTGAGATGGTGTTGGATTGAACTTGTCTGCCAGGGAACAAATGCAAGCCACTTTCAATAGTCCTGAGGACTGGATATTGTGACGTATAAGAACTGAAAACTTGTCTTGAAACTCCTTGCCTCTGTAAACTACATTTCCCTGGTTCTATGTGTGGGAAAGCTGGGAAATATGGTCAGAAATGCTTATGGTGCAATCATTATCCTACGTGATACTATGTCACCTGCTTAGGCTTATCCAATTCACTGTACAAAACCACGGAACAGGAGGAATCTGCTGGACGAGAAAGTCTGGAATGTCCGGTCTTTTCATTCCAAAGCTCCCGACAAGGATTGGGAGTTACTAACTCATAGCACACAAGATCAGTGACCTTGGCCACATTATTGTCATGCAAGCAACATCAGGATAAGTTAGACCAGTCGAAATGACTCATCAGCATATTCAAGGCATCAATTCAAGGGCAATTCTACAAGAACACTACTGGATATAATCGGGAAATAGATCTCAGCGAAACTTGTCACGGGCAAGCACCAACCACCGTGGACGACAGCTTGCCTCCTTCACGTCATACGGACGAAGCAAGAGCAAAACAACAGAGCAACGAAATCGAACAAGAACGCACACTGCATGGGCGAACTTCCAAAAGCTACGGAAGAAAAGCAAAGCCATTCTGAGGGACTACGTTAGTAACATAACGGGAAGCATCGCAGAAGACAAATCATCGAAACAACTATGGCGTTGCCTCAGAGGTCACCGACAGAACAACTACTGGATGAGTACATGACTTCGGTCGGCAAGTGATATATTTATTAATATATATATATATATATATATATATATATATATATATATATATATATATATTAGCTTAAAACATAGGTTTGTCCAACCTTCCTTCACCCGAGAATGAAAAGTCGTGAAATTACTTGAAAATATAAACATGGGAAGGCGTCAGACATTCTAGCAATTGTTTCTCAAGAACTGCGCTCGCGAACATTTTCTTATGCAACTATCATTCACCACGCAACATTAATTTGTCACCAGAGGCCGTGTTTAATACCTAGTTAGATAGATGCTAGCGTGACACCCTTTTTAAAGAAGAGCGCATGGAATCTATCAATAAACTATGTTCCGGCGTCATCCAATTCTGTACGTTGCATTATCTTAATCTCGCAAACATTTAAACACCTGAACAGACATGAAATCCTAGTTTAGTTCAACATGGATTCGGACGTGGACGCAGACGATCACGCGAAACTCAGTTGTTGAATACGTAATGCGATTTTGCGAAAACAATTTGTGATTCACTGCTACACCTCATTTGAAGCCCATACCATCCCAGGTATACGTCCTTTACTACTCATTCTGTTCAGAAATGACACCTCCAACTTATAACCTCGAAAGTTATGGCATTCACCGATGGCTGTCTGCTCAACCACACAAGCGAAACAGCAGCAAGCAGCGGAGCCCCGTAAGGCGACCTGAATATGGTGCATAAGTGGAGCGTGACCTGGCTGATGGCGCGACATCAGTAACATCACAACACAAACACGAGGTAAGCACTCGTACACCACGTGGGTTCTTCACTGTAACGTCCATTCAACAGCACGCACCTGGCATTATCATCATCTCAACCTGGAAGTGAGACAAGTATCCCACAAGGTGATAAGTGATGTTAATATGACCATCAGTGTCCTATTTGTGAAACTCCAACATACCAACAGAAATCGAATTGGTAGCTTGTTCGATATGTGGCGTCAATCAGAGGTCAGTAATGGACGTGGCGTTACAATTACAATTGGGAATCCCTGCAAACAAGGAAGGCATAGACTTGACACTGTGTACAAAGTTCCGAGAGAAGTAAATATTCCCACTTTGTACCATCCATCGCGAAACCCTGTACGACACGCTAATGGCAGGAATTCCAAACAGAACGCCACTCTGTGTCGCGAGGGCGGCGCCTACGAGTTCGTCTTCCTACCAAGGACTGTGGTTATCGGAAGCCAATGCAGACACTCTAGAAACAACTTCCCTCAATACGTGGTTTCTGTAATGGGTCATTCATATTTTCGGGTAGTCTCCCATATATTTATAGCTACCATCGAAGCAATTGTTTGTACTTTATAGCTATGAAAGACTCTTTCCTGCCAGCATATTTCGACCCGTTTCATTCTGTTGCGCCCGTGTGATTTATTTTTCCTAATCACACAATCAAACATGCACAACAGTGACGACGTTTTCATTTGTCCTAAGTGTTGTTAACATACCAAATTATTTCCAACTAGCAAAATGAACACCAAACAAGTTCAAACTGTGAATTCTATGGTGATAATCTTGTTAAGAAAAATCATGTTACAGTTTAATAAAAGCCATACGCCAATGGAGAGAGAGAGAGAGAGAGAGGAGAGGGAGGGGGAGAGAGAGAGAGAGAGAGATGCGTGGATAGTGTAGTGGTCAGCACATCCAGCTGGCACGCCGGTGGCCCGGGTTCAATACACGTGAATAAGAGAATCACGTTAATGTCGGTCCCGTCTCAATTCGAGGACGTAAAAGAACCACTGAGGATGACAAGCACCCTGGCTATGACCACACCCAGTGTCAGCATAGAAAGATCGGCTTGGCGTAAATGTTCTGAAAAAAGACTGACTAATTCAATAAGACCTCATAAGGTCATAAAGCTATAACCATAATATATACAGACTAGACAGTTAATATAACCCTGTCAAGTGCTGGAAACAACTAGAAACGGGGCAATTGTTGTATTGTTATTCTTTATTGTTTTGATGTTATTCCATTCCATATTCCATCCATTAACTAAATCACTACAAGTATATTTACAAAATTAAAGCAATACGTAAATTTACTATGAACTGAGCATAAGATAACTGCAATAATTGCCTAAAACCTTACACAGTGCCGAAACTTGCAAACAATATCGACTCAAATACCGTTCACCGAACATAACCGTTAGCCATATCTGCTCTTGCTTAGCAATCGTTTGCAAATCACTAGCATACATTCAACTGGTTCCATGTGCACATAATCATCCCACAACATTCAGTAGCCGCGTGTGTCATCAGAAATGTTGAACAGCAGCAAAGACCGCAAACTTTGCAAATATCAGATATCCACTTGTCTAAAACCCAGTTTAAAAATCAGTCCGTTGGTGCGTCAGCAAACCAAGGCGAGATCGTCGAAGGAGCAGCCGTAGCGACAGCAGCGGTCGGCCAGCCCCCACAGAGTCGACCTCCGCCGGCGGACGTGGTGGTGGTGTTCCGGTAGAGTCCTCGTCAAGGCGTGTGCCAGTCGGCCGAACCGGGCGAACAACAGCGACATGTCGTCGTCGTGAAGAACTGCAACCAGGAATCCGACACATTAGAGCTGCTCGACTTCATTCAGCGCAGACACACAGGCAACTATATTCGGCAGGCAGGTAGACAGACAGGTAGACAGTGCAAAGTACTGCAGCCCATCTCATGAATGGTGCTGAGGAGGAACGTTTCAGTGGCTGTCGTTTGAACAGCGCATTGTGTACACGCTACTCATCACTGCGTATCACCCGATAGACCTAGTAATTCATGACACCTAGCCATTCGCGCACTGCTCGTCTCTTGCGTTCTCCTGAAGGAGCTCGTACGCGGAAAGCCTTGTACGTACTCAAGGCGACAAAGTGTTATCACAAGCAGCCCACGGAACAATACCCGGATTTAAATCCGTGCTAAAGTCTGTCGC
Source organism: Ridgeia piscesae (assembly GCA_025642075.2). Taxonomy (NCBI): domain Eukaryota; kingdom Metazoa; phylum Annelida; class Polychaeta; order Sabellida; family Siboglinidae; genus Ridgeia; species Ridgeia piscesae. Next base: position 347,247 of record JAODUO010000152.1, read on the forward strand.
ACTCAAACCACGCTAAAGAAACAACTGAAGACAACTGCTTATCGTCGTCGCCGTCGCCGTCGCCGACGCGCCGTCGCCGTCGCCGACGCCGACGCCGACGCCGACGCCGACGCCGACGCCGACGCCGACGCCGACGCCGACGCCGACGCCGACGCCGACGCCGACGCCGACGCCGACGCCGACGCCGACGCCGACGCCGACGCCGACGCCGACGCCGACGCCGACGCCGACGCCGACGCCGACGCCGACGCCGA
>JAODUO010000152.1:352500-382500 GCA_025642075.2 Ridgeia piscesae
GTGATACGTGTGTGGATGGGGTGGAAGTGATACGTGTGTGGATGGGGTGGAAGTGAGACGTGTGTGGATGGGGTGGAAGTGATACGTGTGTGGATGGGGTGGAAGTGATACGTGTGTGGATGGGTGGAAGGATACGTGTGTGGATGGGGGGAAGTGAGACGTTGTGGATGGGGTGGAAGTGATACGTGTGTGGATGGGGTGGAAGTGATACGTGTGTGGATGGGGTGGAAGTGAACGTGTGTGGATGGGGTAGTGAGTTAGGTGATGACGTGTGTGGATGGGGTGGAAGTGATACGTGTGTGGATGGGGTGGAAGTGATACGTGTGTGGATGGGGTGGAAGTGAGACGTGTGTGGATGGGGTGGAAGTGATACGTGTGTGGATGGGGTGGAAGTGATACGTGTGTGGATGGGGTGGAAGTGAGACGTGTGTGGATGGGGTGGAAGTGATACGTGTGTGGATGGGGTGGAAGTGATACGTGTGTGGATGGGGTGGAAGTGAACGTGTGTGGATGGGGTGGAAGTGATACGTGTGTGGATGGGGTGGAAGTGATACGTGTGTGGATGGGGTGGAAGTGATACGTGTGTGGATGGGGTGGAAGTGATACGTGTGTGGATGGGGTGGAAGTGATACGTGTGTGGATGGGGTGGAAGTGATACGTGTGTGGATGGGGTGGAAGTGATACGTGTGTGGATGGGGTGGAAGTGAGACGTGTGTGGATGGGGTGGAAGTGAGACGTGTGTGGATGGGGTGGAAGTGATACGTGTGTGGATGGGGTGGAAGTGATACGTGTGTGGATGGGGTGGAAGTGATACGTGTGTGGATGGGGTGGAAGTGATACGTGTGTGGATGGGGTGGAAGTGATACGTGTGTGGATGGGGTGGAAGTGAACGTGTGTGGATGGGGTGGAAGTGATACGTGTGTGGATGGGGTGGAAGTGATACGTGTGTGGATGGGGTGGAAGTGAGACGTGTGTGGATGGGGTGGAAGTGATACGTGTGTGGATGGGGTGGAAGTGATACGTGTGTGGAGGGGTGGAAGTGATACGTGTGTGGATGGGGTGGAAGTGATACGTGTGTGGATGGGTGGAAGTGATACGTGTGTGGATGGGGTGGAAGTGATACGTGTGTGGATGGGGTGGAAGTGATACGTGTGTGGGAGGGACTGTGGGGGGGTGGAAGTGATACGTGTGTGGATGGGGTGGAAGTGAACGTGTGTGGATGGGGTGGAAGTGATACGTGTGTGGATGGGGTGGAAGTGATACGTGTGTGGATGGGTGGAAGTGATACGTGTGTGGATGGGTGGAAGTGATACGTGTGTGGATGGGGTGGAAGTGATACGTGTGTGGATGGGGTGGAAGTGATACGTGTGTGGATGGGGTGGAAGTGATACGTGTGTGGATGGGTGGAAGTGATACGTGTGTGGATGGGGTGGAAGTGATACGTGTGTGGATGGGGTGGAAGTGAACGTGTGTGGATGGGGTGGAAGTGATACGTGTGTGGATGGGGTGGAAGTGATACGTGTGGATGGGGTGGAAGTGATACGTGTGTGGATGGGGTGGAAGTGAGACGTGTGTGGATGGGGTGGAAGTGAGACGTGTGTGGATGGGGTGGAAGTGAGACGTGTGTGGATGGGGTGGAAGTGAGACGTGTGTGGATGGGGTGGAAGTGATACGTGTGTGGATGGGGTGGAAGTGATACGTGTGTGGATGGGGTGGAAGTGATACGTGTGTGGATGGGGTGGAAGTGATACGTGTGTGGATGGGGTGGAAGTGATACGTGTGTGGATGGGGTGGAAGTGATACGTGTGTGGATGGGGTGGAAGTGATACGTGTGTGGATGGGGTGGAAATGATATTAAATATTATTTATTTGTGGAAAACAAACGTTTGATTAAAACACTTTGATCAAATTACATATCAATGTTCTTTTATATTACAGCACTACTTGTAGAGTGCCCACATATAGCGGGTGAGCGTCGTGTTGAAGAATTTTCGTTATGCTAATGTTGCTTACGATAGGAGACGTAATAGTAATAATTTATATATTATTTTCGTTGTGTAATGTATTGAGCTTGCAATAGAGGAAACGTAACCATAGCAACTGACCCGTTCGTAGACAGTATGCCCATCCAGCGCCGTAATAGCACCACGGAATTTGTGATTTATCTGTTGAGGAGGTGTGGTGGGTCTTGTTCTCATAGCGAAAAGGGAACACGCAGTGTGACTCGTCTACTTCATCTAAACAAAACACGACACGACTCAATCCACATCGACATTGTTAAATATCGTCTGATTAACGTTGTAGCGCTTAAATTTTTCCGGCGTTATAAACGTTCCGATAGATGTTTCTACGCATGCGCGTTAACTGTAATCATCAATGTGCAGCGAAGGAACAAAGCATTTATGGTATAAATTCTACGTGTTGTTCATTAGGGTATATATAACCACTCAGCAAAGTTATTTGTCGCGAAGAAAACAAGTGTTGAGGCATGTTTTAATAGCAAGCGTAAATCACGTTACTGTAGAGCGCCATATCCGTGACAGTGATTTAAACAAATGTAATATTTTATTGTATTGAACGACATTTTAAGCAGCTCTTCACAGTGATCACCACAGGAGAGTTATCGAACAGCCCGTGGCATTTATACAAAAAATGCTTAGTAGTTTTGCTGCACATTGATGATTTTACATTTATCACGCATGCGCAGAAACGTCAATCGGAAAGTTTATAACGACCGGAAAAATTTAAGCGTGACAACGTTTTGTCTTGAGTAGAAACAATGCACCACACGCGGGCTTTCAATGGTGCTCATTGTCATGTTTATCACAGTAGTTCAAATGCAATCTACCAGTTGCCATTAACCAGAGCATACGTTTAATAGCATTTATATAAATGACAGTACCGTTGTTGCGCAGTCCTTGTGTTGTGTGTGTGTGTGTGTGTGTGTGTGTGTGTGTGTGTGTGTGTGTGTGTGTGTGTGTGTGTGTGTGTGTGTGTGTGTGTTGTGTGTGTTGTGTTGTTGTGTGTGTGTGTGTGTGTGTGTGTGTGTGTGTGTGTGTGTGTGTATTTATACTATGAAAATACATGGTCTCTCTCTCTCTCTCTCTCTCTCTCTCTTCTCTATATATATATATATATATATATATATATATTATATAATGCATATTGCGCAGTCCTTTGTGTGTGTGTGTGTGTGTGTGTGTGTGTGTGTGTGTGTGTGTGTGTGTGTGTGTGTGTGTGTGTATGTTTGTGTGTGTGTGTGTGTGTGTGTGTGTGTGTGTGTGTGTGTGTGTGTGTGTGTGTGTGTGTGTGTATTTATATTTGAAAATACATGGTCTCTCTCTCTCTCTCTCTCTCTATATATATATATATATATATATATACTGTATATGACGATTATATTAGCAGAAATTTGGTCTGGGTGGCCACTTGTCAACCGCATGGCCTTTTCAGGATTCACGATAGCCGCCAAGATGGCAGCTGCGCAGGACCAAAGCTAGATTTCGTGAAAACTTTCGTTCTAAATACTATAGTTTGGTGATGTTGGCATCCATATGTATTTTATGGACGGCGACGAATACGAATCTGAAGTTATTTTAACGTTTTGCTGCCACCATGATGACGCAATTTCAAGAAGGACGCCAAAATAGCCATAAAACATCTATGATCATTTGTAATTTCGCCTCTTTACTCATATAATCATTACTTGTTTTTGTTTTCTTTTACTCTCGAATGGTATTGCATACATTTGAGCACTGTAGTAATTACATTAATCATTACAGTAACTTTATTATGTAAACATTACATGAAATACGAATCGCGGAAGCCATCATATCGAAATTAGCCATGTCACACGAATACCCATTGGGATGTATTTAATTTAGCTCACTTCGCATGTTTACAGCATGGACATCCAAAAGTTCAAGATGGCCAGATATAATAAACTATTAATTAGAAAAAACACGAATTGTAGACATAATCTACCCTATGCGGTAATGTGTCGTCTGCATAAGATATGTTTATTACCGAATTTCTCTGATATCTCTAGGACCATTAGCTCATCCGTTTCCAAACAACTTTTTGTTCCTAAAACTTGCTGAATATTGACTAACGTGTGTGTTCTGTTGCTGAGCCAACAACTTGGAATCAGCTCTCTATTACGATTAAATCTTTTGAAACTATAGACGCCTTTCATAACAACTGAAAACATATTGTTTGAAATTGCTTTTTCATCATAAATGTTCGGCGGTTCCATGTTTCAATGACAACTTTTCCCTGTCCCCGTGTATGACTAGCCAAATGATTTTGTTTGTTGCGTCTCTGAGGTTGAACTGTTCAAGGATATAGGCGCTGTAGAAGTGTGGCAATGATATTATTATAATTATGCGTTGGTCAGGATGAAAGACGTGTTGCACTATTACCATCATAACGTTACGAACCATTTGTTATTGACCGCTATGATTTCGCTACAACGTGCTAAACTAACAGCTGTTTACAATTATAAACAACGACATCAAACCCACTTTCCTGATGAAGAGGCTCTGTGGAGCGTCGCATGAGGGTGACCGGCCCTTCCACATCAAAACATCTGAAGCAACCCTACCTTACATGTTTGACGCACAAAAGTCCAACTACGGCCGATATGGCTTCTACTATGACTATTTCATGACCTGGTTCTGACAACAGATATTGGACAAATTCTGCCGAAGAGAGTTGTCGCTGCACCGCACTGCTGGTCTCTACAAGGCGCAGTGGACTGACATGTTTATCGAAACCAGCTGGATCAGGAACGGACACGGACCAGATGGCATTATTTGACAACAGGAAACCTCCAAACCAATAGCGACATAGGTGTACATTATGGACGCAACGATCATCCTGACTGGTGACCTCAAGAAGAGGTCCGGAAATGAAGATAATGTGCAAATGACCCACAAGGAGGAGTTTGCATCAGTCGAAATGTTTATGATCGCCAATCACTACGTATAGCGACAGAGTTGCGTATTGACCCAATGGATCCAGTTACCCATGTGACAGGAAGCCTGCTTGACATCCCGAGTGGTCTAGTAACGCAACCAAATGTCAACGTTGACAGGCCCACGGAGATTGGAACGTAGCAGTAGATCAAGTTCGAGGCATCATGGCCAGAAAGCTTTTATAGATTATTCTCAAAATAAGTTGTTACATTCACCGAAACAAGAAACGGCTGAAATTAGAGGAGACTACTGTCATTGACCAAGACAAATGTCAAGGAGGAAGTGTTGTAACGCTTAAATACAAGGCCAATAGCTATAATGATGGCCGTGCTGGTTGTTCTTTGTACAGTTGACTGGCCAGCTCACGGACCCGTCGAAATGGTTATATCGGGTTTCAAGAAGTGGTTTTCCGTTCGGTTGTTTGAAGCTGGTGTCCACATGTGCTTCAACAGATATCACGACTACTCGACCAATGGTTACACTACACCTGCTCGAGCGACAGCTAACCTCATCCACCAGCTCAATCTTAACACTTCCCTGCCTGCTCCGGATGCAGTGCTGAAGAAATCCGCCAACAACGAACAACTGAACACACTCATTTGGTGCTTAACGAAGATTGTATAAAGAATGTGATACAACACCACAAGTTAATGGTTACTGGGGACAAGGCAGATTTAAGGTCGTTTTTGCATCGATGTGAAGGAATTCGCTCGTAAACAAGTCTCGATCATGCCCGACATATTGGCACTTTATGATATATAAGTGGTTGTGATTCAGTTGCGACAACCTACGAAGTTGGCAAGACAACAACAAGGCTACACACTTGACCACTTGGTCAACCGACAGCAGATATTGTCGAAGTCACAAAGCAAGCGACTTCTTTCATGTCCGGCCTTAAGAACCCTGCTCTTCAAAGAGGGCGTGTCGCCAGCGGTTGAAGAATGCGAAATATTAAAACTAAAGCTGTATAGTTTGCCCCAAACAAATGAAATATTTGAGCAGAACGTTTGTAGAGGACACTACCAGGTCGTTCAATGGTACAGTGCACCGCGCACAGATGGCTACACCCACGCAACAAACATGAAATACGTTCCAGAGTACGCCCTCAAATCACTCACGTGTGGCTGCGCATCAGAGCGACCGTGTAGAAGTGGTAACCGTGGCTGCATGCCAACTGGTTTTCTCATTGTTCCCAAATCTTTTCAAATCAACGACCGTTCAACATAACATATTAATGATAGTGTTGGTGCAGATGATCAACATTTGGATAAAAATCAAGAAGAAAAGATTTGTTAGTTCCTGGAAAACAGTTGCTTGGTGCTTTGAATGAATTTCAAGCCTGTGTTTTCGCTCCTGTAATAACGGATAGGTTAAAGTTGGCATGCTCTATTGCTTATCCTCCTGAATCAATGCATAGAGAAAATACAAATCAAGGGCTTTTATAGGCGTTTTTACGGTGACATTGTGGCCATCTTGAATTTATGTGATAAATATTACCGCAAACGAAGTATGGTAAATTTAGCTCAAACTTGTATTCTTCCACATAGAGAACATACCTACATAATGCTAACGCCATAGTTCTACTATACTTACAACATATTGTATGCGTTTTTTGCCATTACTGCAATGTTTCTATGGCCAATTATGCGGCCGCCTTGGATTTACATCATCAAGATGGCCGAAAAACGTTAAAATGACTTCGTATTCGTTGCTCTCAAAATCATACATGTAGCTACCGGCATCATCATTCTACTCAACTTAGAATATAGATTACGATGAAATCTAGATTTTGGTGTCAAGCGGATGTCGAGTAGCCACCCAGCCAAAATTTCATTCAAACACAAAGAACTATTGAAACATACAAAAACTGCTTGTAAACACAAATTGCAGGGTTCCATATGAAAATGCTCACCTTCCCAAAGCCATCTTCTATGCCGACTCAAGAATTGCTTCAGGATGTCACTGACATTCCCTGCTGCGCTCCTTCCAAGATGGCTTAGTTTGTTTCCCTTGCTCCTTCTCCTGGGCGAGCGGCGCTGCCAAGTACAAGAGGCCGGTCAGTCACAGCGCTAGTGCAACTCGTGGGTGCTTCATGGCCCACGACTGCGGTCAAGAAGACTAGTTAACTTAAATGCACGCGCACATAATCGGACGCGGAAATGTAACCAACGTAAAATGTAGGCCCGCGTGGGCACGCACAGTTTCATTCACACACAACTGTTCCCTCTGGTTACCATGGTCCCCTCCAATACATAATCTCGACTACGTCATTGGTTTGATTAATAGTATACTATACCCAGGGGGCCAAGTGGGTTGAACAGACTTGGAATGCTGTAAAAGGTTTGCCTCCAAAAATCATATATATATATATATATATATATATATATATATACACACACACAAAAAAAAAAATATATATATATATATATATATATATATATATATATATATCACAACCTAGGTGGACAACCTTAAAAATAAGTTACTGGAAACATGTGATTAGCCGCTAAAATCAGCCACCCAAACTAAAAATCGAACTAACGTGGTAATGCCTTCCGATAGATATGTTGCCATTTTTAGCGACAACATCCGGTTCATCGAGGTTAACTAACGAACAGGTTCGTACCACAAAAACATTCCCAAAAGTTAGTTCAGCAGTAGATGTTTATAACTTTAACTATGAAAACTTGGCATATAAGACCGATGTTCTGGTCAGTAAATATATAATTATGTATTTGCAAGTTGGCGCATCAAAACATTCGGACGTTTCGACAATTATTGGGCCCACCTCGAATCGATTTCGCTCTTAGTGTTTTATATATATATATATATATATATATATATATATATATATATATATTATATATATATATATATATATATATTTTATATATTTAAATGTAATACATAAGGATGTTCACGCAGCAACTCCACACAATTCCAGGCTTGCAGTGTTTAACTGTTGTATATTATGGCATATTTGTGACCTAAACGGTTTGTGTGTGCGCCGTTGTAGCCGTGGGTCCGGCCGACTTCGATTGGCCTACTCGGGTTACTCGCGTAACTGTAACATCATATCCGGTTTACGCTGCGCACGCAGTACCACCAGAGTAATCGAACGGATCAGCGATGATCGTGATCATGGAGATAAACCCCGTATGTAAAGTAATAAAGTAATACGTTCTTCTTGGTCTAAAATTTTAATTCATAGAATGGGGTGACTGTAATCCATATTTTAATGATTGTGTCGTGTTATGTATAATTAATTTCTCGTGCAGTTAGGGACCTAGGTTCCCATTTCGGGAATTCTGATAGTCCGCAGCGACGCCTATCGAGTCGATTGGAACCTTCTTCTCATGTATTCCGGTTAGCTGTCAAACTTGGCGTCGTCTCTGGTTACGGTTTTGATTCCAAACATTTTACACGTAATATTTGCGTTTTGACCATCAAAATGTCAACCAATATACCGATGGTGAATGCACGTTATATTTATATCGATCGGTTACGTTTCTGTAATTAAAAGATGATTATTCCTTTGAAAAATGGCCGATTATTAGAAGATAAGAAAGCACACTTCCAAACTTCTTGAACACACTAAATATATTTATTATTATTATTATTATTATTATTATATATATATATATATATATATATATATATATATATATATATATTATATATATATTAATTGCCTATTAGCAGATTTAAACTTTCCGATAGTTTTTTACCTAAAATTAAAGGTTTTTTAAGGTTTTTCGGGGGGAAATCCCAATTTAATTTTTAACCGGGGGGAAATTTTCGGATTTTGGGGTGCAAAAGCCATCCGAAAGTTAAAAACAAAACACGAAAAATTTTTTTCTTTTAAGGTTTCTTTTAATACCTTAAAAAACAAATTAAGCGGTAATGTGTTTCTTTTTTTTAATTTCCGTGTTTTTTTTTTTTTTCTGCTTTATGGTTGGTATATGTGATTATGAATGTAATGTTGTAAATCTCACGTAAACCATTAAACATGCTAGACTTCAACGCTTTCGTATAACATGCGAACATTTGAAGATAATGATGTATTTTATTTATCCCAACAACAAAAACACAAATTATACATATACACATATGAATATTTAGATATAAATTTTACAATAACAATTTACATAATATCAACAAAATACAAAACGACTTGCCGTGAAACGATACACTTCGCACTGAGACCAAAGAGCCCTCATGTCATCCCTTAGTTCGCTGTGTGTTGTCAATGAATTGATCACTTGGTGACTTTCAATATGGTCAGCACTATTTTCATTATACCAATATGTGGGTAGAACGTAACTTGTTGGATGTTTGTTGGCGTACAAGATCATAGTTTGTGTACGTAAAACGCGAAGAAACATTTCTCAGTTCTCCAGCGTGTTCTTTGCAAGCCAAAGAAAGTACAACACTTGTGCAATAAATACACCAATCCAACGAGCACGTATCAATCAAGACCAGTTTACTATTCTCCAAATCAATAAAAGTGGACAGAATTGTAAATATGCATGTGTTATTAGTTTACTGTTAGACAGAGAACAAAGACTGTTCGCATGTATCGTTGCCATGTTCCTTTTTAATACTCTCTTTCAAGTCTCGTAAACACAATCGTAGATAGCACACAACATTTGTGATAGCTTGGTGTAAAATGTGTTGTTAATTGTAACGGGAGCGTTGCATTATTCTAAATCCTTACAATTACGACATTTACCAGTAATAAAAACAAATTATGATTGCCTAGTTACGAGGTCCGTCAAGCTTACACAGTTGCCGCTGTACATTGTAAAAAGGTAAGTTCTTATATAGCGCAGTAGCCAATCGTCAGGAATGCGCTTTATACTTTACTTCCCTGGCAGACCTGTTCAATCAAACATCTTCCATCTTCAACAATTAACGCGCGAAGGCTGTTCGTACACATATTTACCACTGTCTATAGCCAGATATTCATTTATACAGCTGAGTGAACTGGAGCAAGTGCAAACTTAAAGGTTTTAACACCCAGCACAGCGTTCGCACAAGGGTTTTCTTAGTCGAGAGTACCGAAGCTCTACCCCTTAGACATTGTAACATGTCAATTTAATTTATCGAAATTCCGACACACAATATATTTCTTTGCGATAAAATCGTAGAGAAAGCTATGTAAGTAAAACAAACAAACAAACAAACCTTTTTATTTATGGGGCAAAACCTGACATGGGTCACATGCATAATGATGAGTGTGATCAGTTTTTGGATCCGTCGATTGCTGATATAAATCGACTTTGCAATCATTACTGATTTCTGATGCAAGCTCTCCTGTCTGGATGTTCGATTACGGAATAGTGTATTCAGTAACAGACAACTGCTTGATAACATCTAACATGCATTTGCACAGGGACGGTTACACTTCGTACATAAACGGTAAACCAGAAACTTCTCGACTTGAACTCTCAATTTACATTTGTCTTATGTAGCGCATCTGAAAACAGCGTATTAACTGCCCAGTTTCACGAGTTTTTTATGTCGTTAATTACAGTAATTATCATTGTTGAAACTTGTTGCCAAGTACTCTTGACTGCTGAGGTTCCGAAAATTATATACATACCCCATTAACTCGTGACTGATCCGTACAGTATGTTACATCTAAAACAACGTTCTAACTGACAAAAGAACGGGCAGAATATTAGCATAGCATTCGCCATTTGTAAATACATAATGTATGACTGCATTTTGTAAATAATGTATTATTCGTGGTTTTCTGCCTGGTGTGACACAGCGTGGAGTCCGTCCTCTCTCTCGAGTGTTCAACCTCACGTGGTGTGCTAGACTTTGCCGAGGGCACTCGCTAGCACGGACAGCTCTTCTTGCAGTTTGCTGACCACTCGGCCGATCTTGGCGGCGTTGTCCAGTACGTTGACCGTCTGCGTGTATGGGTCGTAAGACACCTCGAAAGGGCGGTCGATCGTCCGAGAATACGCCCTGAAATAAGGCGAACCTTTTGTTATATAAAAGTGTGTGCGTGTGTGCATATGTGATTATATTGTTCGCGAATACACACACACACACACACACACACACACACTCTCTCTCTCTCTCTCTCTCTCTCTCTGTGTGTGTGTGTGTGTGTGTGTGTGTGTGTGTGTGTGTGTGTGTGTGTGTGTGTGTGTGTGTGTGTGTGTGTGTGTGTGTGTGTGTGTGTGTGTGTGTGTGTGTGTGTGTGTGTGTGTGTGTGTGTGTGTGTGTGTGTGTGTGTGTGTGTGTGTGTGTGTGTGTGTGTGTGTGTGTGTGTGCTTGTGTGTGCTTGTGTGTGCTTGTGTGTGCTTGTGTGTGCTTGTATGTGCTTGTATGTGCTTGTGTGTGATTGTTCGCAAATACGCAGTGTGTGTGTGTGTGTGTGTGTGCGTCGCGTGCGTGTGCGTGCTGCATATATATATATATATATATATATATATATATATATATATATATATATATATATATATATATATATACACGCTTATATATATATATATATATATATATATATATATATATATATATATATATATATATGTGTGTGTGTGAGTGTGTTCAGTGGTGTATATATATATATATATATATATATATATATATATATATATATATATATCTTTTCTAGACGCATATTCGATGCACATGCGGCATATATTATGTGAACGCATATATATATATATATATTATATATAATTGTATAAATAATAGGTATAATATTTGCTTCTTTCCATTCTAACGGAACGATTCCCTCCTCTAATGACAAATTGAACACTGTTGCAAGCGGTATGCTGATTTGTTCTACAATTTCCAGTAGTAATTTGGGAGGAATCCCATCCACTCCAGGTGATTTATTATCCTTCATATCTCTTATTTTCATAGCTACCATTGTTGGGGTTACAATTAGTTGTCCTAAATAGTCAAACTCTCTCCCTTCGAACTTAGTCTCAAGTACTGGTAATATACTAATATCTTCCCTGGTAAACACCGAACTAAAGTACTCATTTAGGTTTTCTGCCATTAAGAATCCCTCTGTTATTATGTTTCCATCACTACCTTCTAGAGGACCGACCTTATCCTGAACTTTCTGTTTACTTCGAACATACGCATAAAAACTCTTGCTGTCATGTTTTATATTAAAAGCTATTTTTTTGTTCATAGCTTCTCTTTGAATTTCTAATTTCAGCTGTAGCTTGATTAAGTGCTTCTTTATAAATGCTATAGTCTTCTTCACTTCCGGTATGTCTATATGTCTTCCACATCATTTGCTTGTACTTGATTTTTCTAATGGCTTCCTTCGATAAGTGTTTCTTCTTTGACCGTTTCCCCTGTTTTTTCAAGGGGACAAATTTGTCAACGACGCAGTCAATTTCACTCTTTAAAATATTCCAGCATTCTGTTGCTGTCTTATTCTTCAGTGTGTTATTCCAGTCTATCTTTGCTAAATATTCCCTCATGTCCTTATATCTAACTTTGTGAAATATTTTCCTGTACCTTATTTTTCTATTCCGTTCTCCCTTTACTTTGATGATAAAATGTATCTGGTTGTGATCACTACACCCAAGTGGCTCACATATCTTGACATTATCAACAAATTCCTTCTGTGAGCTCAATACTATGTCTAACACGTTCTCGCCCCTGGTTGCTTCTAACACATGTTGAGAAAGGAAACTATCTTGTACTAAATTTAAAAACTCTTGATCCTCTCTCCCGGTACTCTGTAGAGATGTCCACTGTATATGCCATGGTTAAAATCCCCCATAATAATACAGTCCCGTTTACTCACTTCTTTGATAGCGTTATGTATTTTTTCATTCTCTTCCATGCTTATGTTTGGACTCCGATACACTAACCCAACAGTTAATGTTGACTTTCCTGTAACTATGTTACACCACACACAAACACACATATATATATATATATATATATATATATATATATATATATATATATATATATATATACACGTACTAATAACAACATAAACATATATATTATATATATATATATATATATATATATATATATATATATATATATATATATATATATATATATATATATATATATGCTTCAATTCAGTGCGTGTATGTGTGTGTGCATCGAATATGCGGCTAGAAACGATAGAGTACGAAAATGGTATAAGAACCTCAGCTTGGCCTTGGCTTCGTCGAATGTGTCGGTGAAGAAGTACTCGTTTTGGAACGTGGTGATCATGCATTCCGTGGTGCTTGTTATCTCTGGCTCGAACCTCTTTATGACGGCCTTTTCCGAGAGTACGTGCTGCAGCAGGAACGACCGGCCAGTGATGTTGGTAAACCAATCCGGAATGTTTCTTGCAATGCACATAACTACTCGTCCAAGTGGTGTATTATTACATTGCTATAGCATGTGATCCAAACACTGCCTACATGGTTGCATCATGCGTCTGGTTGAATCATAAGTAGGTATATTACAATATGCCATTTTTGTGTAAAGCTGGGAAACGTCCTTACTATTGGCTCCATGTAAAACGTCGGAAACACGAGTTCAGTGGCGTGTATGACCAAAGTGATAGCAGTAAGTATAATCGATCTACTATAATACATGTTGCAAAATGTGTTTGCTAACCTAATCATAGAGACATACAAATTATATCTTAGGAGCAGGTTCTACTCAATAAAAAGGTCAGAAAATATCATTTGTATTTAAGAAAATACAATATCACGACCAACTGTAGCAGTTATTGAAATAAATCCTGAGCTACTCACTTTCAGCTCAGCTGCGGACGACAGTAACCCAGCTCCGTAAACTTTCAGGGCGCCATTTTGTTTGCACAATCCGAACTCGACCGTGAAGAAATAGCACTGAAACGACGAAGACGCTGTCGTAGAAAATGCGGCAACAGCCGAGGGTCGTTCTATTACAAGCACATACGATTACTAAAGTTGTCACTGATTCAGTGATATACAATTAGTTGTGGTTTTGCCTAATGATATATTGTAATAAACAGCTTACACAATCCACAGAGAAAGATAGTACTGAGATCGGTTGTCACGGAGAAACAAACCAGGGGTATCATTCATCCATGGAGAAACAAACCGCGGGTATCAGTCATCGACGGAAAAAACAAACCACGGCTATCAGACATCCACGGAGAAATAAACCGCGGCTATCAGTCATCGACGGAGAAACAAACCACGTGTATCGGACATCCATGGGAAAATAAATCACGGGTATGGGTCATCCACGGGGCAACAAACCACGGGAATCAGTCAACCGTGGCAAACAAACTACGGGAATCAGTCAACCATGGGAAACAAACCACGAGAATCAGTCAACCTTGGGAAACAAACCACGGGAATCAGTCAACCGTGGCAAACAAACCACGAACATCAGTTTTCATAGCTACATATACCATCACTATTGTGCTTAAATTCGTTCGTGCCAGGAGAAGTGTCACTACCCAATTCACTGCTTGGTCAATCGGACGCGAAGGATGCTAAGAAAATAACTAGAAAGCGATGAATGGATGTCGGCACCCGGGAGGAAATTAAGTACAACCACGCTTCTCCGAAGTTAGCCTATTAATAGTGCATATAATAATAAAGGATGCATACTTTATATCTGATTTTGATTCGAGTAGTTCGATACTCGCGCTTTGTAAAATCGCGCGCCATCTAAAGTTCAGTCATGCGTCGGCTCCGTCACGCATGGGTGAACTTTAGACGACGCGCCGATGTGTTAGTTAGGTCGCACTCACCGTCGCCAATTTCTGCACCTGCTCCTCGGAGGCTCCGAGGGACGCGAGTCCGATCTCCTGCGAGAACTCGGCGAAGCCCGCGTCGAGAAAGAGAGGCATGTGTCCCAGCAGTTCGTGACAGCAATCTCTGCAGCGCAAGGACACATTCTCCTCAGTGACCATTATTTTATTTATTATTTGCACTTTCGCGTTGCAGGCGTGAATAAATAAATTGTTTCTGTTTTACTTGGGCCATTCCATATCTCGACCGCTATGGTATTACCTACCATAGCGGTCGAGATATGGAATGGCCCAAGTAAAACAGAAACAATTTATTTATTCACGCCTGCAACGCGAAAGTGCAAATAAATATTAAATAACTAAATAATTTCGCAAATAAATTAGTAAATGAATAAAGTTATTGGTAAAAATTAAATTAATATTCTTAAATGTCCAATATATGTTCAAACCTTTGCAAAAAAGTCCATAATATAATATATGCTAATAGTTTATATACAGTAATTAAGGTAGAAGAATGTTCACTGTGTTCTCATCATATCGAGAGGTCTCTCTTCAACTGTCGCCACAGTTCGCGGTCGAGTGACCGCACTTCAGTGAACACCCGGAGGAAACATCGTCTATTTTAGACTGTGGCCATTACGTGTACATAAGGAAAACACATTTCGTCGACTGACTTGAAATAAGTTAACTATTAAAAGTCACAATTTAATAGCAAATGCATTCACTCCCTAGGCCATTCACAGAATAGCCTATTGATAAAATATTAATATTTTATTATTTGGATTTATTTTTATTTCTACAAAATTAGTGTCAGCAAACGTCAGTGAGAATCCCATGAATGGTAGGGTGGAGTTGGAGCTTGATTCATTGATCTACTAATTGAGGATATATTTCAAACTGCACAATGATACTTACATTTTCTTATGCGTTTCGTACTTACGGTTCTGGCGTGTAGAACGGATCGGAACTGTGACGAATATATTGCGTGCAATGGAACACACGGAATGCCAACCCAGCTAGGAAGTCACGTGACGACAGATAACCCGCCACCGGCCTCAGGGTAAATCCCGTCTTCTCTGTAGGAGCAATACTGTGTGTGTACGATAGTCTTTGCCACGGTTCCATTGAACTTACAGTATTTTGGCCATGTGTACAGTTCTATGCGAGCAAGATTCATCCAGCTTTCAGTCCGAAGCATCGATCTCCATGCAGAAAACAAGTTTACAAAGAGACCTTGTTTGTGTTCATTTACACAGTCATGTGTAACATACGTAAGCATTTTATATTATACACATCCAAGCTTTCTCCAGATACCACGTCGTCATACGAGTGGTTGAAACACTTCCCAAATCATCGACTTATCTAAGGTTATTAACAAGAAATAAAACAAACCATCCATAGCACGAATTTCAGAGGACGCATTGGCAATGAATCTGTATTTGTCGTAAGGTAGGCCTATGTGTCGAATCGTGTTGTTAAAACGTATTCGATCTGCTAGCATTTAAACACTCAATAAAAGGATAAGACTTATAATGTAAGCAATATAATATACGTTATATAGTCCAGTATACAGTCCTTGTGACTGCTCAAATTCCTTTACACTTTACTCCCTGGCCGAACTGTCTCCACGTCTCTGGGAAGCAAGCAATGAACGCGCGATTACTATTCGCACCGAAATATCCACCATTGTTTATAGCCATATAGCTGAGTACCTGGTTAAGAAGTGGTGGATATGTGCAAACGAATACTAAACGTGGGTTACTTGAGTGCAGCTGGATGAATTGAACAAACTAGAGTGTAAAAAACACATTTCTTAGCTTCCTACTTTCCAAGGTTATTAAGATAGTAATGTTACATTCTTCTAGACATCTCGATACCAGGAGCACATTCTTGTGTTGGATACAGGCGTTTCAGATTTCGTGTCTTCTACAACGGCAATTTGCAGACTTACGTTTCAAGTAGACCGAGATATCTTCCAACTGAGGCAGATGGTCTTCGCTGAAAATCAAACAGAAAATACAATGACGTCTGACAGCTTAGTATAAAACAATCCGCATATTTGCCAACGTTTTAGCGATGGTATGCTTAATGATTGTGACACATTTACATAAATAATGCAGATGAATAGTTATGATAAATCTCGAAAACATGTAGTGAAGATTAACTTAACACTTGTATAAGCAATAGACAAAAGACCACGTAACGATATATACTACTCAAAATTTGCTATGATCACTATTTAGGGCAGTATTATATTTTTCATCACGGGTATCACACAAAAACTGAAAATGGTATGCATTCGAGGACATGTTTATTTCCTAAATGATGAAATGAAATTCTGGAAATAAAAATGTTAATTTCCTGAATTTCATCATTCAGGAAATAAACATGTCCTCTAATACATGCCAGTTTTAGTTTTTGCGTGATACCCATGCCGAAAAATATAATACCGCCCAAAATAGTGATCCCTAGCAAACTTTGAGTAGTATATGTCATAGACACAACAATTGCAACAATGCTCTAAACCCTTGTCGGCCACTCGCACTGCATAATGATGGTTTATGTCCTGTATTATTCATGAAATCATGCATAACAACTACGGCTTGTTGTACCACTGAGCTTAGTGTTAAGATGAGTCATCCGATGTAGAAGTATTTAAGTAGTAGTTCAAACCTGTAGCCGCAGTTCCGTTGCAACAGCGGCCAGTTGGCCAGGTACTCGCGGCATGCGTGGGTCGGGTAGATGCTATGCAGCTCGCGATAAATTGTCCTCCTATAACGGCATGCAAACATACAATACACGTGCCACGGTTGGCTAGTTAAAGTGATGTACGCGCCACGGTTGGTTACTTAAAATGGTACACGCGCCACGATTGGCTACACGCGGCGAACTTGCAATGATTAGTATTTGGTAACTTGCTGCAAGTTTAGGTTTAGTATGATTAAACGTCAGCATTTTCCGAATTCTCCTATCTCGAAGTTTATGTAAATGTTATGAATCACATGTTAAAATAGATTCAGATTGCTGCATGGCATGAAGGGAAATTGACAAAACAATACTTCTTCGCGTGAAGGACGTAATGTTTACTTTTCAAATGTTACGATTTATTGATCAGTTATAATCGCAGTAACACATGTTCTGGATATAGACTGTTGTAATTTGCAATTTGATTAAAGTGAAACAAAAGTCAACGCTTTGGTGATATGTGCTGAATATAGTTAATAAAAAGTAACAACTTCCAACAACAATCACATTTTAACGTCAGTGGTTTACCAGAAAAACTAAGAACACATAGACTTCGAAAGTCTATGGCCTACGCCATTTTAGAAACAGAATGACGTAGCAGGCAGTGCTGATTTGGTCGGCGTGAACTATGCATACTCTCTTTTACTTTCTGACCTAACCCTGCAAACGACCAGTAACACCCGCCAAACACCTCCTCACATATCTGACACACACACACACACACACACACACACATACACACACACACACACACACACACACACACACAAACACACACACACACACACACACACACACACACACACACACACACACACACACACACACACACACACACACACACACACACTGATACTGTCTTTCCATGTACTATTGCTACAACCGTATGAGGAACAGCGTGGCATATTGCTGTCGCAATTTCCTTTAACGAAATCCTTAGCTCTCCTTTGTTTTGACAGCTGAACCAGCAGTCGACACTGTGACGTATTATTTTACCCAACTGCAGATAGAAGCTTGATTTTGATTGGTTGCATCGACCAAGATGGTCTCGTCCATTGTGTCGGTGGTTTTGTTGCTAGATTTGTCCACTTTAAGGTCATCTGAGTAAACCACTGATGTGAAAAAATTGATTGTAGATGCATAACACCGTTGACTTTTTTGCTCTTTAATATTGTAGCTATTAATTTCATGCTATACGAAATTGTGATGCCCATTGCCAAGTTATTGATTGTTTGAGCTCACCAAGTGTTGGTCTCCTCCTCTGTGTAGTCCACTCTCGGTATAGGCTGACCACTGCAATCACGTCGATTAAGACGACTGTGTTACCTCCTCAATGTGTAACACAATTATCATAATATTATAATGCATAATGAATGAAGACTCCACCCTGAGAATTATCTCTAAATAGCTTATCGTGAGTCCAACCCTTTTATCTACGTGTATCCTGACCTGACGTATGCGTCGATTTTATGTTTTAAATATATTCACGCTACAAACAACCATACAATCAGCAAATAATTTGTTTCACTCATTTACCGTACTCTATCAAAATTAGACCTTTATAATACCTAATCTACACTGCCCCTTTTACTAATGAATGTTCAGGTCCTCTAGTCCTTACATCTTTCTTAACCGAGAAACAAATATCTTTCTGTCAATCTATAACCCCGATCTCCGTACATCTAGTGGTGTCATGCATGATGAACACTATTGCCTGTAATACGCCCATATATTGTATGTAACTTGAGTCTAACTAGTACGAAATGACTTCCGGTTTAAATTATAATACCCCTTGAAGGGCGTGAACTATGTTAACAGAACAAACAATGACGCTGTAAGACTGCTTTACACAGTGAGTACTCATCGGATAAAACCATGAACGAATGGGTAAGACATGTGTGCTTTGTGGTTAGTCATTTTTATTTGGACATGAATTACATGATTCATATGCTAAGATGAGAGATGACAGACATTCTAAAAACAATATTACCAATGGAACAGTTAGCGCAAACGTCAACTTACTATCTGTAGTTCAACGCAATGTCGCCGAGTTGTTTTCTCCTAGCTCGGTACACGGGATCTTTGAATCCCTTTGGAAACGCAGTAGGAACAACGTAAGATAACATCGCCAACATTATTTAGTATTATTATGTTCTTCTATCAATATGTTCATAACCTTTCAATACCATAAGAACGTCTGTTGTGTCTCCTATTAATATCCCCCATTAGGGTTGTTAAACAACAAAACAACAACATTATTCATGTTGAATTTTAAATATCTCTTAGTTCTATAAACGGTTCTCGTCTGTTCTGTTCTGTTCTGTTCTGTTCTGTTCTGTTCTGTTCTGTTCTGTTCTGTTCTGTTCTGTTCTGTTCTGTTCTGTTCTGTTCTGTTCTGTTCTGTTCTGTTCTGTTCTGTTCTGTTCTGTTCTGTTCTGTTCTGTTCTGTTCTGTTCTACTATATCTACGACACGACGTGACCGCTACATGTGTTTTACAAATGGCTGGTTCTATTTACCGGATGGTCTGCATCTAACTCCGTTCCGTACAGCAGTACGCGATTGGCTGATTTATCCAGGTCAGATACTTTCTTCGGGAACCACGGAATCCCGTCTGGCGTGTCTAAAAGTGAAAGCATAAGAACACCATTTATTTTGTCATCTTTACTCCACTTAGCATACATTAACACAGAATGGATATAAATTTCTAAGATATATAAAAACATGTTGTTTAAAATTCTATCACATTGAACTTCCACTGTTACTTCGATTTAAATATAATTCCACAGAATATTAAATCTAATTATATAGCAATTGTCATGTTCACATAGTTTGTTAGAATTACATTGACGAAAATGTTATATACATTGTTTCTACACGTGTTATGTATTGTTTTGAATAGAGTAGTTATTATTATGTGTTTGCATAACTTTTAATGACATTTCTCATATCCAGTATATATATATATATATATATATATTAGCTGAATCAAACTCGCGATTAACGTCCCTGTACCACCCGTGATGACATTGCAAACACGCGTCCGAAACGCACTCCAGTATATATATATATATATATATATATATATATATATATATATATATATATATATATACACTCCAGTATATATATATATATATATATATATATATATATATATATATATATATATATATATATATATATATATATATATACTGGAGTGTTTAGCGTGTTTGCAATGTCATCACGGGTGGTACAGGGACGTTAATCGCGAGTTTGATTCAGCTAACTTCCGTACAATCAGTAGACAAATTGCCTCCACCCCTAGTTTGCGAGGATGCCGCAGAGCCTTCAACCAGAAGACGTCAAACAAGAGTGAATCATATAGAATGTAGTGGAACACTATCCATGTTCAAACAGACTCTAATGATGCATATATCCAAAGCAGAATACTGCTGAAATTTTTCTTTCTTCGAGCCTTTACTGCTCAACCTAATTTATTAATCTACCCATTATTGCATATATGTAAATATTGTTCAAATACAGACTATTTTCGTTATAACTAATATATCATACGTTTGTTTTATATTTATTGTGTTTACATATCTACTACGTCGAATGTTTAGGTTATTAGTCTTATAGAATGCTTTGAATATTTTATTGGAAATTGCGCGTTATAAAATAAGTATTTTATATGTTAATGTATATTGATTGTGCGTACATTTGGTACTGCCCTTGTCGAGTGAGGTCGTCTTCCTCATGCCTCGTGACGGCCTCTCGATACGGTGGACGTCCACCTTGGAGCAGTGTTGTCGTAGGGCGGCTGTGAGAGTCTCGAGTGACTCGGGGCCGCCTCTCGTCTCCACGTCCACGTAGATGTCACTGTCCGTCTCTCGCTCCCGGCTCTTGCGAGACTCGATGTGCACCAGCTTAGCCTTCTTCTCCTGCCGCGGACCACGACGGACACGGGGTCATGAACGTGTGTGTATATATGTATAATTACGTATGTACATATGTATATATATCAGTGTTCCATATACCTGCGTATGTGTATAAGTACGTATGTACGCAGAAGCATAATCATGCATGCATGCATGCATGAATGCGTGCGATCGTGCGTGCGTGCGTGGGTGATTGAGTGAGTAAGTGCGTGGATGCATGAATGCGTGTATTCATACCTACATCCATACATCCATACATCCATACATCCATACATCCATACATCCATACATCCATACATCCATACATCCATACATCCATACATCCATACATCCATACATCCATACATCCATACATCCATACATCCATACATCCATACATCCATACATCCATACATCCATACATCCATACATCCATACATCCATACATCCATACATCCATACATCCATACATCCATACATCCATACATCCATACATCCATACATCCATACATCCATACATCCATACATCCATACATCCATACATCCATACATCCATACATCCATACATCCATACATCCATACATCCATATATATATATATATATATATCATACATAAATACATATATACAATACATACAAACACATACACACATAAATACATATGTACGTACATACATATATACATATATATATATATACATACATACATATACATATACATATACATATACATACATACATACATACATACATACATACATACATACATACATACATACATACATACATACATACATACATACATACATACATACATACATACATACATACATACATACATACATACATACATACATACATACATACATACATACATACATACATACATACATACATACATACATACATACATACATACATACATACAATCATAAATACAGTAAAATAATATATGTCCGCATGAACGAACCAATGTGTCGTCTTACCTTCATGATGTTGAGGACATTCGCCAGTTCGCCTACATCGCTATTCACGGCCAACACAAAGGTGGTTCTTGTGATGTCTCCACGTCTGTCTTTGATGCTCATTGTCTGAAGATAAGAGAAATATTCATCTACTCTTTCAATATATATATATATATATATATATATATATATATATATATATATATATATATATATATACTATATATATATATATATATATATATATATATATATATTTATTATTATATATATAATCAAGAAATAATAATACAACCAAACATAGTTACATCTGAACAGTTTATATCGGTTAAGGTTACACTAAACTTGAAAATGCGACTATACCCGCACAGGAATAACACAATGGTTACATTAACAAAAGTACCAACCATAATTACATTCCACTATATTCCAAGTGAAATTATATATATATATATATATATATATATATATATATATATATATTCTTCTTCCAATAGTTCGCCATCGCCATCGCTATCACCATCAGCATCACCATAACAATAAACTTCACCGTTATTATTATTATTATTATTATTATTATTATTATTATTATTAGTGGTAGTGGTAGTGGTAGTTGAACAAATTCCTAATATGTCGGACGAATTGTTCCCAAAGTCACAGATGGAAATGCACACACGGCCGGGCCGCTTTGTAGAGGTACAGATTGCAATTGTCGACGCTACTTTACGCTACCGGTTCTTAGTAAGTGATCGGCGTCTTGATGTGCTTATTCCAGATGTAACAAGCACAAATAAACGATGCTCACAAACGAGCCATTCGTCCTGACTGGGTGCTGTCATCCACATCCACTGCAGCCCGACCTTCAGCTCTCGTAGTCGCCATATGCACGAGACAAATCCTCGAATTCCACATCAGATATCGACACCCGCGTTGCAATCGGATTAGTTCACAATTCCCGTTCACGGTTAGCATTAATGGATAATTCATCGCGCTTGTAACAAGAACGCGCCGAATGAAAGCAGCTGAATAATTTCCCGAGCAAAGTACGTCATCCGTTTGCAATGTTCGCATGCTCTCTCTGAATAACGTGTGGGTGGAATCTGGTACATTGGTCAAATGATTTTTGCCGTGTGCCAGATATGCAATTACCGGAGAGCAATTCGCCTCTAATGCGAACCGATCGTTCTATTTGTCTGGAACGAGATATAAAAATCATAAATCTGGTCAGTATTATGCATAGTGGGACGTAGATCAAAATAATTGGTAAAATTGTAACTCAGACTTGAATTCGTGATAAACGTGGAAGTGTGTGGTGCATTTTAGTATGGAATACTCAAACGTTGTTATGTTTCAGTTTGTTCATAGTGAAGATAATTGCTGAACTATAATAACACTAATTAAAAAAAGTTGCAAAGCTTAACACATAAAAATACATAATATTAAGAGTACGAGTTGCAAAATTTCTAAGCGTGCTAAGTGAGGAACAATTAAACTTGAGAGATGTTATATTCTATTCAGCCTCGGCCTCGGTGTTTACCGTATTTATTGTATTGCGTAGAAATATGGGGAAATACTTATTCCACCAAATTACACTGTATACAAATATTACAAAAGCGAGTAATATGGATTAAACATTTATCGACTTGGTCCAATCAGGATACTATTATTTATGTATAAAGAATTATCGTAGAATATTCTACAAAAGTGGTTAAATTGTTAAACATGTTAAAAAGAATTCCACACGAATTCAAAATCAGTTGCTTCAACCACCATGGATTTGTCAGTTTTTGTAATATTAGATCGTTTCATCATTTTGCATCACACTATAGCAAATATATAATTGAGACTATGCTTATATAATTTCACTTTTTATTTTAGCCCCATAAATATGTGTAATGATATTTATGTTATATATAGCTAAATAAATTAACATCATATGAAATGAAGCTGCTATAAATTGTCAACAAAGTAGTAGCATGCCTTTATAAGAAATGTTTATACTATGCTTCTCCTTTCAAACTTTTCACCCATGTGTTTTGTATGTTTCATTAATTTGTGCACGCTTTTGAATAGAAAAGTTTTACTTGACGAGAAAATCAATTACTTATTATCATTTATTATTAACAAAAATCGTTTTAACAATTGGTCGTATATCTTGTCTGTAACGTCGATGTGGCTGCTAAAATGGCTAATATTGAAAACATTTGGCTACTATTTTCTGTTAGATGTTTTTATTCGTATTTTGTTCACATGAACGGCACATAATTCTATCAATACTTTAACGACTACGTTATTTCTAGATCTAGATTATTCCAAGTAGATTGTCATGTGTAGTTTTATTATTAGTTATTGTATTATTGTGTTGAGTTCGATATTTGTCTATTTATAAACCGGATTCAGATCAAACCATTTCCGATAGAACATACCTCATGGGTAGCAACGAGCATACTATTGACACCATTTGAACTATGGCTTACAATATATATTATAATTGTTTGTAAGAGAAGGAGGAAGGAACGAAAAGTGTTAATCGCATCAGTTAACGCTATTACGTCGAGCTAATTTATCATTATCACAATCCAGTGTTGTCAAGAAACAACAGGAAACATTGTGTAAGCGTTGAAGCCAGTCGCTACAAAGGTGGTTAATGTTATCCGCAATACCTGGCGAAATGAACACATTTAATATAGGCTAGATATCATTTTAGTCTGCCATTACCTGCGGTTGGCAATGGACAGAGGTGTGTGTGTGTGTGTGTGTGTGTGTGTGTGTGTGTGTGTGTGTGTGTGTGTGTGTGTGTGTGTGTGTGTGTGGTGCGTGCGTGCGTGCGTGCGTTGCGTGCGTGCTGTGTGTATGCGTGTGATGTGCGTGTGCGTGTACGTGTGCGTGTTAGCACATGTCACTGTTTCGGATCTGCTGCCAACCAGTAACAGTGGTGTAGCCAGAGGGGGGGGGGGCCAAGGGGGCATGCCCCCCAATACCAGAAAATTAAGAGGGTCAAGAACTGAGGACCGATAACAGGGTGCCTGATTCATAGAGTAACAAAGTACGGAGGATATCGGGATGCAAGTGTATGAATACCCTTCCCCCAGTCCGACCCTTTGGCAAAGAAATGTTTTATTATTCAAATGCGTGATGGCCAATGGATATTAGTTAAATTGTACCAAAGGTGCAGTGATCCTACTACTGTTGTAAGCGGTACGTACCCAGCAGGCTGAAGCCCATGAGGTGACAAAGTAAAGAAAATGTCACCATTCTCAATGTACATGATGGCTATAATGGCTATTAATATGTCAACACAAGCATGGAAAGTAATAGTTGCCCGGTTATTAGACTAATGTCAAATTGCACTTGTAGCCAAAGCAATTTATTTAGTCGATATTCCACTGGGTAGTTGAAACTTCCTATCGTGAAGTTTCGATAAGCGACAACCCAACAATGTTATGAAATTACTGGTTGACTGCTGACCCTTCATCATCTGTGTTAAGGTATGAATGTTAAATTACAATTTTATCAGAGTAGGTGCCTAAGTGTTGGCACGTGTCATGTTCTATGTCAGTATGCTTGGGAGATGTAGCGTGAAGAATATGTTGGCCGACTTTAGGTGGACATTATATAGGATTCATGGGTACGTGTCTCTTTTGTAGTGTGTCGTTTTTCTTTCTTGTGTTCTAACTTTGACGGCTTCTATGAATGTTTTGTTGAACTGGCAGCTACATTGGTCAGTAAACTGGGTTGTCATATTATTACACACATACATTATATATATATATATATATATATATATATATATATATATATATATATATATATATATATATAATGATAGATAGATAGATAGATAGATAGACAGAGACAGATAGACAGACAGACAGACAGACAGACAGACAGACAGACAGACAGACAGATATATATAATATAAATATATATATATATATATATATATGAATAATATATATATATATATATATATATATAGATATATTTTTTTGTATGTCGTAATGCAAAATCCTGGCTATAGCACCGAGCAGGAATGGGATATATTGCATTACTTTTATCTGTCTTTTATTATTTTTGTTTTTTATTATTCAATTTTGAAATAAATCACTCAGTCAACGTTGACGATAAACAAACCGATCGATGTTCACTAAGGTATTGTGGAGATAAAAACACATACGGAGGAAGTTACGAAAATCTTAACTAGAAATCATTCTAGTTCTGTTTTATTAACTAATATGGGGTAAATTTCTTTCTTTAGAAAAGTTTTAAGCAAGCTGATATCGGTTGTATCTTTTTCATTCGAAAGGAACTACTTAGTCCTTCTTTGTTCAATATTTAGCGTTCTCGCCGAGTCTTTACTTAAAAATTGTATACTATGTCTGCACCTACAAAATTAAAATGTGTTATTGACATTACCTATAATTATTATTGACACAATCTGACACATTCTGTTCATTCGTGTCGTGTTATTTACTTACTTATCTACGTTTTGCTGAATGACGACGGACAAACGACCACAGGCAGCCTCGGGATGAAGACGTCGTGTCGAGGAACCGTCGACGTGTTCTCGTATCAACTGGCGACTGTGAGAGAGCAATAAGGTTGGAGTATAACCCGTCTCCTTTATACATGGGATACTAGGCGACCTAAAGAGAATAAGTTAATATGCAAATAAGGGTTTCTCGGATAAAGTGGAGGCGACATTTACGGGGATATTAAGTAACGCACAGATTGGGATCAATAATTTCCATGCATAGACAAACAGCCGGTGTAATTGTGCGCCCGGTGCGTGTCTGTGGACGGTCACGTAGCTTCATGTAGCAGACGATCCGCAGACCGGAAGTCGCCTGTTAATCACCAATGGTGATTGGATTGAAATTGAATTGCGATGTTATTCGTAATAAAAAAAGACACCACAAAACATATGTTGTAACAATTAATGCCAGGATCAACGACAGTAACATTTAAACTATCTGAAGCAAACAGACGCGGCAGATGCTACGTAGAATACAGCATTTATAAATATAGAAGCAACTGTATAATAATTTAATATGTACATTTACTAAATACCAATCATGGACATATCAATGTTTATGAAAATATTCTCAATTCGTGCAACAACATTACTATAACCACCATTTCGATAAAAGGTCATGGACTCAAACGTAAGACAAAACCAGTTAAACTTAACAAAAAGCCATTTTGTAATAGAGTTGTATCTATCTGGAATGCCTTGCGAACAGTAAACATCGATTTTGCAGTAAACATCATTAGACACTTGTGGGAATCTACCTAATTGGAATATTAGTGTATTATTATTATTGAATATCATCAGTAGTATATATTATGTTCGGTGCATGTAAAACGTTATACTCTGTGTTGTAATAGTGTTGTTTTTGATGCAAATTAACACATGTAATACTTATGACACACAACATCTTAACATTATTTATCCTAAATCAGCAATCATCCATTCATTCAGACATACGAATACAATTTAGTTGTTTAATCAATAATATATAATTAGTCATAGCGCCGAGCAACAAGACTTAATGAAAACAATGTACAACCTATTACACAGAGAAACACATAGTTTCATTATATAATATGTTACATTAATATCATTTTTTAATTAAATATTAAATATTAAAAAATGCTTAAATCAATGTGTAGTGTATTACGTACAATTTTAAAAAGTGACCGTCCCTTGATGAGATGCCTTGGTAGTGACAGCGTGGTAGCATCTGTAGCGCCGAGTTACACAACAGACCTGCTCCAGTTCTACCAGACCAGCAGAATGTCGTAGTCGTCACGGCTGCCCTACTGAGTGTACCAGGCTACATCTCCGCCAGTACGATGGTCGAGACTTCTCCATCGCTGTTCATCGTCTGTGGAATGATCTTCGACACGATATGCATAAATCTGACTCTCTATACCACTTTAAAAGACTCTTGAAGATGCATAGGGTATTCAAACGAGCCTTTTATTCCTGAACGTTGACTCTCGTTTAAAGTACCATTCTGAATTCCTCCATATTTAAAATAAACATTTCCAGTGAACCAACATTCCCTATACACTATAAAAAATTATTGTTATTTTTCTCAACTGCCTATCAATTTATTTTCACACAATATGCCATTTTAAGATAAAAGGGTGCAAAAGACGAATTTGTTTTATAAATTAGCTGATTTGCTTAGACCTCGTCGTCCAAGGGAATCCCCCGCATCGCGCTGTAAAGCCTAACAAACGTGCACAGCGGTAAATGTAAACAAGACTTTTCCGGCATGCAGCGTTTTTTTGTCTTGTTCTCTTCACCGGGTTGCCGTTTTCATCGTGATATCGACTCATGTGGTACGTTTACTAGACGTTTGTGTCCAACAATCTCTGTGTTGTATGCGCTTAGGCGTAAAGACTAAATCATCACACGACATTCCGAAACAGTTCTGAATGCAGTATGTCTACGAGAATAGTTGGTGTCAAACGAGGCTACTCAGCCAACTGACAGTGATATAATGATACTGTTATTGCTATGAGCTCGAGTTTCGTATCTTTTCTACTTTTTAAATTCATCGGTTACGCTGCGTCTACACGGACGGCGATTTAACCCCATTAAAGATAACGCGGGCTGTTTTTAGCCCGAGTTAAACCTATATTATATAGCGTCTACACGAAACGTAATTTAACCCGGATTAAATCTGTAGCGTCAACACGAGGCATCTCAGTGCAGTGTGGTCAATATGACGCGAGTGGTGTTTTGTAGTGCCACTATGCCAATAGTCGATGGTGCTTTTTAAAGTTTAAAAAAATATTTACTTATTTATTTTATTGTATGCTGCTTTTACTACTTTAAATCTATAGTGTTTTATTTCTTTGTAAGTTTTTTCTTTATAATGATTTTGCTCACCGGTGCTATACTAAATAAAAGTATTGGGAGCCTGCTGTGCTTTGCTCAGTTTATGGAGCGTGATCGAGGTAGCATGAAAGAACCGAAACAAAATTGGGTGGAAAATGGCAATGCCTTTAATTACACAAATAAAGAGAAATGTCATAGTAAACAAAACTATGAGCATTGCTGTTGGCCTAGATAAATAAAGCAAATCCCTTTAAAACCATGTATGTTATGTATGTCAGCGGGGATTACACGAGATATTAGCTAAGCAACAAGCTATCTACGCAAAATAAATGTGGGGGCCAGATACCACCCCCATAGTACAATTAAACAACTATATATATATATATGCAACATGAAATACCCTGGAAGAACCGCAAGGTAGCTCAAGGCGCATATAACCCTAACTGACGTAGGGGCGCACTTCCTCTTGCTGCTAGCAGTGTACCTTAGAGGTGACTGTGTCCAGCCCCGCCCCAGCTTCATTGTGACCTCATCGAAGATGACATTGTCCAGATGTGGCTGGACAATATTTACAAGTTAATTGGTGTTGTGAGCAAAACGTATTTTATACCTGCTGGATTAAATCCCTATTTAATTCGGTTTTTAAAAAATAATCCTGAGTTTTTAAGTGCTATTTTATGTGTTTGTAACAGCGCTTTCGAACAGGGATTATTATTATTATTATTATTATTATTATTATTATTATTATTATAGCATTATTTATTCAATGTTCCAATTCATACATCTTCGCTACAAAGGCGCCATAACG
>JAODUO010000152.1:387500-440000 GCA_025642075.2 Ridgeia piscesae
AGTGTCATATGTCAGTGCTGCGTAGAACTTGATGTTGTCTGCAAGGTGAGAATGTCCCAGAATATCACTGACCAACATTGTGTACAATGTCGATCCCAGAATTGACCCCTGAGAAACGTTGCTGGGTATGTTCTTCATGTACTAATATCTTCTGTCTCCGGTTACACAGGAGACATTTATACTGTCGACAGTCTTATACATGTATGTCGTTTTTATAAATTGTATTTTAACCGAGAATGGAACTTTGAAGCAACATTTCTATACCTTAATTAGATATAGTGAAATAGAAATAGCAAGTTGATAGTTATGATTGATGAGACTCGACGCTTTGATCATCACACAGTTGAATGTTTTACAAACAATAAGAAAAAGAACGTAAATCCAACGTGAAACGTTTGTCTACGAGCCGTACCTTTTAATAACGTGACGTTAACGGCTACGTATTGCTGTGATGTCGTCACAAGAATGTTGATTTTATCTTAATCTTTCAAATATAAGTTTACTTTGTAATCGCATGGGGTAGGTTTCTCTGCTGATTTCTGCCCCAACAATAAAATGTGGAAAAAAATGAATTACTTGAAAAACATTTAACAGGTCAATGACGTCATAGTCGTGTTTTTTTTACTTCTTACTTTTGGATTTATAGGCAAATCGAACATGATTTGCGCGTGTGGCTGGATGGCACATGGGTGTGCGTACTGGACTCGATCCTCGGGCGTCTTGACGGCAGCTTGGCGCGGCAGGCACGTAGCATAGCCCGGGTATCGAGATAGCGTCCGGCCACCGTTGTTTTCTTTCATGGCTATTGAAATATCTAATTTATATTTCATACTAAACAGTATTTCTAAATTATTACGTTCAAAAAGCGCACATCCGTTACTCATGCCAAAGGTTGTCAGTTCGAAACCACGAACCACCGGAACTTTTTCTTCATTTTTTATGTTTTCTCGTTGGCATGTTATCATATTTTATTATAATAATTTATTGGTAGCTAACTTTGCGTTACTCGGTTAAATTAATGAGTATTTAATGGTGTAGAGTGGTGGCACTGTGTGGACCTGAGTAACTTTCGCGCAATAATCATATCATGACTTATAGGTCCCTTATAGTTACTGATACATGTTCTGAACAGCGCTGCTGGGGGATTTTTGAAATGCGTTGGTCGGAAACCATGACTTGATACCGTGCATGCTATAAGAAGATAGCATTTTCTGTATCAATAGATGTTGCACGAGTCTAGTCACTAGTAGCTAGAATATTGCCTTTTAGAAAATATTGCCATTCGGGATATCACAAAATTACAACGTGTACATGATTGCTTAGCAAGATTTGTGACTAGTTATCGTTTTACTCGTTCTATGCTGCTTCCTGTTCGATATCGTATTCGTATCATTTTAAGATATGTAGGCCCTACTATTATTTTTCAAGCACTTTCCTGTAAGCAACCATCAATTTACATTCATTGCTTTCTCCTATAAACTACCCGGCTTCGATCATCTAATACTCACACGCACACAGACATACCCACCCACCCCACACACACGCACGCACGCACACATACACACACACACTCACACAACACTCACACACAAACACTCACATACACACACACACCACGCACACACAACACACACACAAACACACACACACACACACACACACACACACACAACACAACACACACACACTCACACTCACACTCGACACTCGCACACTCGCACACTTGGGGCCCCACACAACAACACACAAAACACACACAAACACACACACAACACACACACACACACACACACACACACACACACACACACACTACACCCATAAGTATACTGCACAGGAATTGTGGAATGTTCCTCTCTACACAGAGGCAACCACATGAATGTGAAGAAGAAGATAAGCCCTGGTCAACTTTCGTAGGTAGTGTCAGCAGCGCAACAGCGGGACTCCCTTTCAAATTGATTGTCATGCTGATTTATCTTTGTTCCCACACTGTCTCGTGTCGTCTTCCAAAAGTAGTGCGTTACTTAATCTCGTCATCAATGCGGACAACTCTGAAGTAAGTGAACTTGTCCACCACTTCTCGTTACAGTCCCTTTGTATTGATTTCTGTCTTCACGTACTGTTTGCCGGGGGAGGCAGGCTGATGCATAATTCATTCATGATAACGCCGAAGATGTATTTAATGTTGAATAATGTGTCCGTGTTATACTGCACCATCTGCACATATCCGCTCTTAAGAGCCCAGTCATCAGCGAATATGAAATCGCAGATAATATCCTGCACCATATTTGTCTTTGCTTGAAGTCTTCTCAAGTTGATTTATATATGCATGGTAGTTCATCCCCTCTGAAGGCTTCTGGCAGCATGGCCGTAAACATCAGGCGAAACAGAGTAGGTCACACCCATGTTTCCACCCTTGCTTACTGGATAAACAGCGGAGGCATTGCCGTCGTCCAAAACTTGAGCTTGCATTCCCTCGTAGCCACTTCGAGTAATCCGTCTGGACAATTAACCCAGAAGTGTCATTATTTTTGTAGATGCTATCTTGGTTTATGTGTCAAAAAAACGGTTTGGTCGACATAGTTGATGTGGTGATCTGGGTTGTGTTCCGGATTTTTTCTGGAGTTATATAGCGAGCTGTATATGTCATGACAATTGTGACTCGCTTTTGCTTTGAAGCCATGTTGGCTCTCTGGAAGAAGAATGACCTTGCTCCAAACGGATGATCAGACGGGAAGGGTCTTTCCAGCGACACACTACCAGGAGAGCCAATGTTGATTGTCGCATGGATGACAATTGACCTTTCTCTTGTACAGATGCACAATAGAGGCGTCCTTCAGCTCCTTGTGGACCAGTTACGCAGATCACGTGACAAGGATAATTGTAGTAACCAGTAGTTGTATAATTAACCTACGCAAGAACGCATCTATTCCAGGGCACTTACCAGTAGAATGATTACCGTACCTCAGTATAGTAATGGGTTCTGCCAACGACCAATTGTTTATGGCCAATGTCATAAAATGTAAAAAACCCTAATTCCTATTTCCCCTGACGGGAAAATACACGTCCAAAAAAAAATTAAAGAAATTCATAAATCTAAAATTAAAGCTAACAAAAGTTGCCCCTTAAAAACTCCCCAAAAAAGGGGAAGGACTCCCCCCAAAAAAATGTTTAGATCCCCCATATTTTGTGCGACTGGGCGTTATATAAACCTCAAGGCGGGTGCAGTTAGAGTTTTAGGCTCAGTGGGAGAAGAATTGAAGGGTTTTGAAGAGTTCCACACACAATAGCCAGTTTCCGATGTCCATGCCACGTGTCTGTCCAGCAGAAAGCCAAGTGTGTCATTTAGTTGTGTAACAAGTGAACGTCCTGGAGAAACACGTGACTGACCTGGTCGACCGAGAGAGATATTCGTTATACGTCTCCGGACAATTCTCAGGAAATAATTTATGCCGTCGTACCCTTCTTTGAACTTATAATTCCACCGCCCCTTGCCTTTCACGAGGCTGCGAAGCCACCAGATTTCTTCTCGCCTCTGGTGAATAATTTAGGTCAAGAGTCGGCAACCTTGTTGGACGCAGGGTTAATTTGGCCAGGTCAGCGGGCTACATCTATTCGTGGACAACGGTATCAAATTGTTATTATATTAGTGTATTGTCATTCCAGCTGTTGTCCCTATACATTGCGACATTGCATAAAACACCTTTTCCTTTAACGTATATTTTGACTAGGCGACTAATAGAACAGTATACGTTATTCCAGTTCCGTGCTGTTGATATCCAGGTGTTGTTTTGACTAGTAATTCTGTTGCTGTGCCACCGTGTATCACGACGCCAGGCTGCACACTTGTTAGCCAATTCTCCTTGCGTCGTGCAAGTGTTCGTCGACTATAGTTGCGTCTTTGTCCTGCTTTTAAACACGCACGCACGCACGCACGCACGCACGCACGCACGCACGCACGCACGCACACACACACACACATTCGAACAGTGAACTTCACATGCATAGCTTTCGGTGCATCGTCAAATCTGGAACATGCTCTAAAATAAGAGCATCTACGAGCTATTGTATTCAATTTCGTAAAACGCTCTGTAAAGTTGCAAACTCCAGGAGTGCTAGCTACGTGCGTGTCCGACCTTCCGTTAGTGTTGTGCATGCATGCAGCTGATGTCCGCATGCAGTCGACTACCAGTGGCAGTGTTGTAATCTCGAAAGCAGAAAAAACGTGCTAATCACGAACTGGAAGAATTGCGATGTTCTTACCTTTGGTTGATCACTCGCCAGACCGAATTAATCGCGCAATGATGTTAACAAGAATTTGAACATCATTCTATGGATATTAGTTAACTTGGCCAGACTGGCTTTTGAGGGTTCCGCAGTGGCACCAGCAAAGCATCAAACCCGCGGACCGTCGGTTTTGACCCCAGTAGCACCACTGACACTGTCACCGCAATGTCGGCTCTACAGAGCCCCCTGCAGGTTTCCAGTTGCCTTGACTTTGGTCTGACTTCATTTTTGCAATCGAAGAGTTGAAACAGTTTCACTTGTCCCAACAAATACTACAGTGAGCGGTTCTTTACAGGCGCAACGAACCCCAGCCAAGTTCAAACCGCGATTGCCATAAGAATCAGTTTTATGTCAAGACATACTAATTTTACTATCTGCTTGATGGGTAAGTTGACCGTCGATTCGGCACGCATCTAGAGTGCAACCAGCGCTCTAGGATCGGAAGCCCTTTGGCTTATCGAGAGTCCAACTTATCTATCTAAGTATACCCCGCCCGTCTTAGGTATATGTCAATTTTATTTTTTAAATATATTATCACTACTAGCACCTACACAATCAGCTGATAATCTGTTCCATTAATTTACTGTTCTTTGTAAAAAAAATCTAATATCTAGTCTACACTGCTTCTTTGCTAATGTAACTCTATGTCCTCTAGTTCTTCTCTCTTCCTTGATCGTGAAAAAATATTTCTGTCAATATTTTCATACCCATTCAATATTTTAAACACTTCAATCGGATCTCCTCTCAATCTTCTGGTTTCTAGTGTTGTTAAACCACATTCTATTAGACGCATTTCATAATTAATATTCCTGAGTTTTTGTATCATTTCGGTTGCTCTCCTTTGTACTCTTTCTAGCATATCAATATCCTTCTTGCGATATGGCATCCATGCTTGTATACAATATTCTAAATGTGGCCTAACTATTGTTTTATACAGCGGTATTATTAGTTCTTTTTCTTTCTACACTATATTTCGCCTAATTAATCCAAGAATTTGGTTCAGGGTTGAACTCCTTGGTTCTACTATTAGTGTGGTTTGGCGCCCATCAACATTAATTATCATTAACAACTGTATGTCACACTGCACTATAACGTTGATGTCTACCCCTCAGGCTATATACAGTTTTTCAAAGCACTACTTTTGACGTTTGCCAGCCAATATTAAAATACCCACAATTTTACAGGTAATGCTAAACAACTGCTCCTGTCTACACAACTATATAGTAGTACCTACTGCATATTGCTGTGGTCAAGTCAAGTCCGACAATTTCAAATAAATTTCTTTTAACCATCACTGAAATTCAAATATGTATGAAGGTGATCTTTATTATGTCCAAGTTACAGAGAAAACCGAATGTTTTCAACAATCAATAAATTAACCGAGAATTAGTGACTCAATGAAGAAACCTGCACTGTGACTGTCGGAGAGTGTTCTATTCAACTGGTGATCATCCTACATGAGCAAACATGATTTGAAACTATTCGTAGAAAAGCATCCATAAACGCAGTGATACATTCATTCAACCAAGTGGGCCATTCTGCTGCAGTGCTCAGTTCTTAGTACACAGCAATCAGCTACCAATGCAATACCGTACTGCAAATGCTTACTATAGTTTGTCATTATAGCATCCGTATCGTCTCCCACCTACCTGTACAAACACATTCAGTAGACAACTTCTACAAGGGACAAACGACAACGTAAAATGTGCAACATAATTATCTAGTACATATACATCTGGGCAAAATGCATGCTTGGTGTCAGAACTCAATACTATGACAATCGTACCTGCATGCAGACTGGTAAAATATTACACCTAGCACAACAGACTGATGTGATGTACACCCGAGTAACACACGTGCATGCTGGATAGAAACGAATATAGGCCAACTCTCTGCAACGACAGCAAGATCTCTTGGTGACATTTACTACTAGTGCATCGTATGTAATCTCTAATTGTAAAAAATGTTGTGATACAAAAACACCTCAATAGGAAAAGACAGTGGCATGCTAATCGAACAATCTACACTGTACATCACTGTATAAACTGCAGCAGGTTCATGGACATACTTTCTGAGAAAACGATCTAGTTCTATCCAGATGAACAGGTCGAACTGTACGAGTAATAAAATGATCTTATTCTTGATATGCGGCCATATTAATGTATAGCTAAATGCGATGTTACCATAATGCATGTTGCGAAAACAGATAATCCAAGACACAGAATCCCTGCAACACTACCAGCCAGAACTAAGGCAAGAAATATACAACAAACTAGATGCATATCTCCGCCATCGTAACCAGCTACAATGAAAATAACCCCCTCACCCTATAAAAACCCCACCTGACCGCCAATGCTACCCCAAACTGTGTCGTCGCCCTGCTTCAAACTCCTGCATGCCACAAGCTGCTACCAGTCCCCTGGTCGTTCCACTCCTGAATCCGTAAATCCTGTGTCCGGCATACAAAAATCTCCCGGCCAGTCATTCTGCTTCCCCTGGCTCCGGTAATAACTCCGCTGCCGGATACGGCTCCGACTGAGCAGGCTGCGGGGGCATCGCATTTGCTGCAGCTACGCCACCTGGTGGTGCAGCAGCGGCGGCAGCACCATTGTCATTGTTCTGTGCATTCTGGGTAGCGGCCCTGGGAGCGGCTCCATCAGGTTCCGCTGAAGCTGCCTCGAGTAGGTTCGTGATCGACTTGCTCTTGACGCACTGGAAGTCAACGTGGCGGCTCCGCGCTTCCTCCTTCTCCCACGACATGTGGAGGAACGGACGCTGCACGTAGTTGTAGATGACTGCAAGAGACAGATAACCATAACCATAACCATAATGTTTATTGACACCCCAAGTAGGTACAAGATTTGTTGAAAGTACATCAATTTTGTTAGTACATTTCTACAAACATACATACACACATATCATTTCACATGCTATTAATCGATACGGTAGATCGACAATACATTCCAACATGTGTGTGTGTGTGAGTGTGTGTGTGCATGCGTGTGTGCATGCGTGTGTGCGTGTCAACACTTTGATCAGACCGTATATTGTATCTTAACACTTTCATGCAAATGTGACATCATTGACAAGCAGTCAGTTAGAATGCAGCTTTTTTAGTTGCTATGATTTAAAATTAGATCAAATACCATTGGTATATCTGATTTATGACGTCTAACAACCTTTTCAACACACACAAAATTAAAGCAGTAAAAAGTGAACATGACTCAATATAAGTTCTCTACATGTAGTACATAGTCACACGGGGACAGCAGATATCATCAAATGCACTAGTTGCCAAACTAACTAGCACATAACATCATGGCTGTAAAATGCGAATAACAAAGTGAAACTGAAACCTCACCTTCCGGTCGTCCACCAGGACGCTTCCTCACTTTCTCCTTGTATGTTGGATAGCCTGCAGGTATGAACAACAATTGACTCAGGGTCCATTCTAATTATAACTATCACCTAACATGGGGTTACAAATCAAA
The DNA here is from genome assembly GCA_025642075.2 of Ridgeia piscesae. Classification (NCBI taxonomy): domain Eukaryota; kingdom Metazoa; phylum Annelida; class Polychaeta; order Sabellida; family Siboglinidae; genus Ridgeia; species Ridgeia piscesae. The sequence continues at coordinate 395,279 of JAODUO010000152.1, forward strand.
TCCAACAGTTATCATCCGTATGTATATATTTTTATCCTAGCCTCATGACCATGTCTATATTACTGTCACAAATGACATATCCTGATAAAAGTAATGCAATAGTGGTGCCATCTGGAGGGCTGATGGATAACAACATAATTTGTCCCCTGGGAGGAGATACACCCAACCTGTCCTCACAATTAGTGTACAAATGTGTAGATGCAATGTTATAGTGTGTTGTTTTGAACATAACATATTTAGCTGATACTGGCCATACAAGGTCACATCGACTAGCATTTCAGTTTAAACACTACATGAACTATGCACAGACACACCAGCAAAAACATTGTTGATATATGCAAAATATTTCAGCATAAAACACAGGTCTTGACAGTGCCGCTGGCTCAGTGACTCTGTAGTGCTTGAAAGTTGTCAGGCCAATAGACTTACACTTCACTGACTCAGTGTGCCACCAACACACCAGCATCAAATTTCCCTACTGGAAAACTAAAATAGATACAAAAGTACAGTAAACATCACAATCACTATGAACCATTTTATTTCTATAAAAACTCAATAATCTTTATTACAAAAACATTTTGTTATTTTGTTGGGATAATACTACACAATATTGTAGTCACCTTCAATGCCAAGCCGTATCTTCTTCAAGCCTCGTTCCTTGAGAACCTGTTTCGCAACGTCTCGGTTTTCTATGTATTTGAAGAACCTGTACAGCTGCGTACACAGGATGACTGCAAAGTACAACAGACAAACAGTTACACTACCTAGCACACAGGATGACTGCAAAGAACAACAGACAAACAGTTACACCACCTAGCACACAGGATGACTGCAAAGAACAACAGACAGACAGTTACACCACCTAGCACACAGGATGATTGCAAAGTACAACAGACAAACAGTTACACCACCTAGCACACAGGATGACTGCAAAGTACAACAGACAAACAGTTACACCACCTAGCACACAGGATGATTGCAAAGTACAACAGACAAACAGTTACACTACCTAGCACACAGGATGACTGCAAAGTACAACAGACAAACAGTTACACCACCTAGCACACAGGATGACTGCAAAGAACAACAGACAGACAGTTACACCACCTAGCACACAGGATGATTGCAAAGTACAACAGACAAACAGTTACACCACCTAGCACACAGGATGACTGCAAAGTACAACAGACAGACAGTTACACTACCTAGCACACAGGATGACTGCAAAGTAAAAAGAAAACATTCACCACCTAGAACCATTTTATTTCAAAAAACCCAATAATCATTACAAAAACAGTTATTTTTTGGGACAATAAATAACAGTTTTTTCACCTTCAAGCCAAGCGTATCTTCTGCAAGTCGTTCCTTGACAACCCGTTACACCAACCGCACACGGTATTGCAATGTAAATTGAAGAACCTTACACTACCTACACAGGATGACTGCAAAGTACAACAGACAAACAGTTACACCACCTAGCACACAGGATGACTGCAAAGTACAACAGACAGACAGTTACACCACCTAGCACACAGGATGACTGCAAAGTACAACAGACAGACAGTTACACCACCTAGCACACAGGATGACTGCAAAGTACAACAGACAGACAGTTACACCACCTAGCACACAGGATGACTGCAAAGGGACAACAGACAGACAGTTACACCACCTAGCACACAGGATGACTGCAAGGTACAACAGACAGACAGTTACACCACCTAGCACACAGGATGACTGCAAGGTACAACAGACAGACAGTTACACTACCTAGCACACAGGATGACTGCAAGGTACAACAGACAGACAGTTACACCACCTAGCACACAGGATGACTGCAAGGTACAACAGACAGACAGTTACACCACCTAGCACACAGGATGACTGCAAGGTACAACAGACAGACAGTTACACCACCTAGCACACAGGATGACTGCAAGGTACAACAGACAGACAGTTACACCACCTAGCACACAGGATGACTGCAAGGTACAACAGACAGACAGTTACACCACCTAGCACACAGGATGACTGCAAGGTACAACAGACAGACAGTTACACCACCTAGCACACAGGATGATTGCAAGGTACAACAGACAGACAGTTACACCACCTAGCACACAGGATGATTGCAAAGTACAACAGACAGACAGTTACACCACCTAACACACAGGATGATTGCAAAGTACAACAGACAGACAGTTACACTACCTAACACACAGGATGACTGCAAGGTACAACAGACAGACAGTTACACCACCTAGCACACAGGATGACTGCAAGGTACAACAGACAGACAGTTACACTACCTAGCACACAGGATGACTGCAAGGTACAACAGACAGACAGTTACACCACCTAGCACACAGGATGACTGCAAAGTACAACAGACAGACAGTTACACCACCTAGCACACAGGATGACTGCAAGGTACAACAGACAGACAGTTACACCACCTAGCACACAGGATGACTGCAAGGTACAACAGACAGACAGTTACACTACCTAGCACACAGGATGACTGCAAAGTACAACAGACAGACAGTTACACCACCTAGCACAAAGGATGACTGCAAGGTACAACAGACAGATAGTTACACCACCTAGCATACAGGATGACTGCAAGGTACAATAGACAAACAGTTACACCACCTAGCATACAGGATGACTGCAAGGTACAACAGACAGATAGTTACACCACCTAGCATACAGGATGACTGCAAGGTACAACAGACAGACAGTTACACCAGCTAGCACACAGGATGACTGCAAGGTACAACAGACAGACAGTTACACCACCTAGCATACAGGATGACTGCAAGGTACAATAGACAAACAGTTACACCACCTAGCACACAGGATGACTGCAAGGTACAACAGACAGACAGTTACACCACCTAGCATACAGGATGACTGCAAGGTACAATAGACAAACAGTTACACCACCTAGCACACAGGATGACTGCAAGGTACAACAGACAGACAGTTACACCACCTAGCATACAGGATGACTGCAAGGTACAACAGACAGACAGTTACACCACCTAGCACACAGGATGACTGCAAGGTACAACAGACAGACAGTTACACCACCTAGCATACAGGATGACTGCAAGGTACAATAGACAAACAGTTACACCACCTAGCATACAGGATGACTGCAAGGTACAACAGACAGATAGTTACACCACCTAGCATACAGGATGACTGCAAGGTACAACAGACAAACAGTTACACCACCTAACATACATCAACGACAAAGCTAAATTATAGAGCCCACGGTAAACACTGGCTAATGTCATTTAACTGTCAGTTAAACCGAGATATCTTGAAACAAGATACTCTTGTAACTTGTGTCAGCCACTGCTTAAGAAGCATGTGTCTAGGTCAACAATGTTATCTCTACAGAATTCACAGAATGTTGTACCCACCCTCAGGGTATTCTTCTCCCATCTGGGGAGGGTATTCGTCGTCCCATTCCACCACGTCGTCGTCTGTCAAGATGACAATGTGACACTCACGGTCGCCTCTCTACACAACACACACAGCAGAACGTTTACAACTATTCTGTTAAATAGGTCTTGGATTATGTTGTTTAATCAGCAATTTCGTTATCAGATCAAAACATTCCTATAAGAATACAGGTACTTGGCATCGCCCACTGGTATACACTTGTGGTGTACATCAAGTTGCAAATGGATCTGGTACTACCATGCAGATTAGTCAAATACTACATGGTTGGTGTACACATGCTATGTGCTGTAAGCTGCGATGAACATGTCACACCTCTGCTACATTGACCACAAGACGGAACAAGACCTACCTCTGCTACATTGACCACAAGACGGAACAAGACCTACCTCTGCTACATTGACCACAAGACGGAACAAGACCTACCTCTGCTACACTTGACCACAAGACAGAACAAGACCTACCTCTGTTACATTGACCACAAGACAGAACAAGACCTACCCCTGTTACACTGACCACAAGACAGAACAAGACCTACCTCTGCTACATTGACCACAAGACAGAACAAGACCTACCTCTGCTACACTGACCACAAGACAGAACAAGACCTACCTCTGCTACATTGACCACAAGACAGAACAAGACCTACCTCTGCTACATTGACCACAAGACAGAACAAGACCTACCTCTGCTACATTGACCACAAGACAGAACAAGACCTACCTCTGCTTTCATTGACCACAAGACAGAACAAGACCTACCTCTGCTACATTGACCACAAGACAGAACAAGACCTACCTCTGCTACATTGACCACAAGACAGAACAAGACCTACCTCTGCTACATTGACAACAAGACGGAACAAGACCCACCTCTGTTACATTGACCACAAGACAGAACAAGACCCACCTCTGTTACATTGACCACAAGACAGAACAAGACCTACCTCTGCTACATTGACCACAAGACAGAACAAGACCTACCTCTGCTACATTGATCACAAGACAGAACAAGACCTACCTCTGCTACATTGACCACAAGACAGAACAAGACCTACCTCTGCTACATTGACCACAAGACAGAACAAGACCTACCTCTGCTACATTGACCACAAGACAGAACAAGACCTACCTCTGCTACATTGACCACAAGACAGAACAAGACCTACCTCTGCTACATTGACCACAAGACAGAACAAGACCTACCTCTGCTACATTGACCACAAGACAGAACAAGACCTACCTCTGCTACATTGACCACAAGACAGAACAAGACCTACCTCTGCTACATTGACCACAAGACAGAACAAGACCTACCTCTGCTACATTGACCACAAGACAGAACAAGACCTACCTCTGCTTAAAAAAATACCCAAATTTACCACAAGACAGAACAAGACCTACCTCTGCTACATTGACCACAAGACAGAACAAGACCTACCTCTGCTACATTGACCACAAGACAGAACAAGACCTACCTCTGCTACATTGACCACAAGACAGAACAAGACCTACCTCTGCCACATTGACAACAAGACAGAACAAGACCTACCTCTGCTACATTGACCACAAGACAGAACAAGACCTACCTCTGCCACATTGACAACAAGACAGAACAAGACCTACCTCTGCTACATTGACCACAAGACAGAACAAGACCTACCTCTGCTACATTGACCACAAGACAGAACAAGACCTACCTCTGCTACATTGACCACAAGACAGAACAAGACCTACCTCTGCTACATTGACCACAAGACAGAACAAGACCTACCTCTGCTACATTGACCACAAGACAGAACAAGACCTACCTCTGCTACATTGACCACAAGACAGAACAAGACCTACCTCTGCTACATTGACCACAAGACAGAACAAGACCTACCTCTGCTACATTGACCACAAGACAGAACAAGACCTACCTCTGCTACATTGACCACAAGACAGAACAAGACCTACCTCTGCTACATTGACCACAAGACAGAACAAGACCTACCTCTGCTACATTGACCACAAGACAGAACAAGACCTACCTCTGCTACATTGACCACAAGACAGAACAAGACCTACCTCTGCTACATTGACCACAAGACAGAACAAGACCTACCTCTGCTACATTGACCACAAGACAGAACAAGACCTACCTCTGCTACATTGACCACAAGACAGAACAAGACCTACCTCTGCTACATTGACCACAAGACAGGGAAAAAGACCTACCTCTGCTACATTGACCACAAGACAGAACAAGACCTACCTCTGCTACATTGACCACAAGACAGAACAAGACCTACCTCTGCTACATTGACACAAGACAGAACAAGACCTACCTCTGCTACATTGACCACAAGACAGAACAAGACCTACCTCTGCTACATTGACCACAAGACAGAACAAGACCTACCTCTGCTACATTGACCACAAGACAGAACAAGACCTACCTCTGCTACATTGACACAAGACAGAACAAGACCTACCTCTGCTACATTGACCACAAGACAGAACAAGACCTACCTCTGCTACATTGACCACAAGACAGAACAAGACCTACCTCTGCTACATTGACCACAAGACAGAACAAGACCTACCTCTGCTACATTGACCACAAGACAGAACAAGACCTACCTCTGCTACATTGACCACAAGACAGAACAAGACCTACCTCTGCTACATTGACCACAAGACAGAACAAGACCTACCTCTGCTACATTGACCACAAGACAGAACAAGACCTACCTCTGCTACATTGACCACAAGACAGAACAAGACCTACCTCTGCTACATTGACCACAAGACAGAACAAGACCTACCTCTGCTACATTGACCACAAGACAGAACAAGACCTACCTCTGCTACATTGACCACAAGACAGAACAAGACCTACCTCTGCTACATTGACCACAAGACAGAACAAGACCTACCTCTGCTACATTGACCACAAGACAGAACAAGACCTACCTCTGCTACATTGACCACAAGACAGAACAAGACCTACCTCTGCTACATTGACCACAAGACAGAACAAGACCTACCTCTGCTACATTGACCACAAGACAGAACAAGACCTACCTCTGCTACATTGACCACAAGACAGAACAAGACCTACCTCTGCTACATTGACCACAAGACAGAACAAGACCTACCTCTGCTACATTGACCACAAGACAGAACAAGACCTACCTCTGCTACATTGACCACAAGACAGAACAAGACCTACCTCTGCTACATTGACCACAAGACAGAACAAGACCTACCTCTGCTACATTGACCACAAGACAGAACAAGACCTACCTCTGCTACATTGACCACAAGACAGAACAAGACCTACCTCTGCTACATTGACCACAAGACAGAACAAGACCTACCTCTGCTACATTGACCACAAGACAGAACAAGACCTACCTCTGCTACATTGACCACAAGACAGAACAAGACCTACCTCTGCTACATTGACCACAAGACAGAACAAGACCTACCTCTGCTACATTGACCACAAGACAGAACAAGACCTACCTCTGCTACATTGACCACAAGACAGAACAAGACCTACCTCTGCTACATTGACCACAAGACAGAACAAGACCTACCTCTGCTACATTGACCACAAGACAGAACAAGACCTACCTCTGCTACATTGACCACAAGACAGAACAAGACCTACCTCTGCTACATTGACCACAAGACAGAACAAGACCTACCTCTGCTACATTGACCACAAGACAGAACAAGACCTACCTCTGCTACATTGACCACAAGACAGAACAAGACCTACCTCTGCTACATTGACCACAAGACAGAACAAGACCTACCTCTGCTACATTGACCACAAGACAGAACAAGACCTACCTCTGCTACACTTTACCACAAGACAGAACAAGACCTACCTCTGCTACATTGACCACAAGACAGAACAAGACCTACCTCTGCTACATTGACCACAAGACAGAACAAGACCTACCTCTGCTACATTGACCACAAGACAGAACAAGACCTACCTCTGCTACATTGACCACAAGACAGAACAAGACCTACCTCTGCTTACATTGACCACAAGACAGAACAAGACCTACCTCTGTTACATTGACCACAAGACAGAACAAGACCTACCTCTGCTACATTGACCACAAGACAGAACAAGACCTACCTCTGCTACATTGACCACAAGACAGAACAAGACCTACCTCTGCTACATTGACCACAAGACAGAACAAGACCTACCTCTGCTACATTGACCACAAGACAGAACAAGACCTACCTCTGCTACATTGACCACAAGACAGAACAAGACCTACCTCTGCTACATTGACCAAAGGAAAGGAACAAGGGGCTGTACCGCCTCTTTACATTTGACCACCCAAAAAACACACTCAAGGGCCCCTCAGCACATTGACCCAAAAAAACTGAACAAAGACATTACCTCCCGCTACATTGATTCCACAAGACAGAACAAGACCTACCTCTGTTACATTGACCACAAGACAGAACAAGACCTACCTCTGCTACATTGACCACAAGACAGAACAAGACCTACCTCTGCTACATTGACCACAAGACAGAACAAGACCTACCTCTGTTACATTGACCACAAGACAGAACAAGACCTACCTCTGCCACATTGACCATGTGGGGAAGGATACGGTCCTCCAGATAGAGGTTGAACTGTTGACGGGCGCCATCATTTGACAGTTCATGCAGCAAACATCCTGCAAAATGACACATTCTCATTGTAGGACCCGCTCAGCACAGGACCCAACTATGCAAACTGAACAACCAGACATTACACTGCCTCGCGCTGGCAGTGATTTCTCTAAGTTCTGCTTTACCTCTCAGGTGTGTGTTGATACATGACACCAACAATGTGGTTCCAGTGAGGAAACTTACCAAATATCTACATACGCCTTCTTTGGAAGAACCGTTTAAATTGCCAGGTATAGCATCACAAGCTTTACATTATCATTGTTGAAAATTAGCTAATAAAAAAAAAAGCACTGTATATCCATAACACACTTCTGCTTAGAAGCGCATGAAATACATTGGTAAAACTTGAATATATAAAATGTATGTAATAAATTACGCTTACATGGTAAAGAGAATATGTTAAATGATAATAATAAATAATTAAACAAATAAATACAGCTTCTAGATATCATAATGTATGAACTAAACTTATCACCAATAAATAAATAGATAAATAAAACAATAAATGAACAATCAAATATATGACTAAGTTAAGTTTCCATAGTCCTTAGACATAAGATAACCAAGAGTTTTAATAGAGCTGCAATAAATTGCATTTCTGAATGTGAATGGCTGGTCCATACCAAGCGTTCACATTTAGAAATGAATTCATAATTTACTCCAGCCCATAATCTGCCTCCAGACTGACGAACTGAATATGCCCATCATGTACAAAAGTGTGGCTGTAATGATTCTGAAGGAAAGAATATCATCCCAAGTTCCTAACACACACTTCACCTCATTTACATTGTCGTACAGACTCGAGAAATATCAACAATTTATGGTGAAATGTTTGCGCTGACTGGATCACAAAATGCAGACAGATATGCGACAAAAAAAACCTGTTGCTTGAGTAAAATGTAAACATTTGCCACGTACTCAGGTTCTGACATTTGATTGTGGCCGCGCTGAAGGGCACAAGGAGGTAGTCACACGCTTCACGCAGCTCCTGCACGGACACACTCGGAGGACAGCGCACTGTCCCCGTCTTGTAATAATCCTGAAACAACGACACAAACAATCTGTCAAGTTTCTCAGCAATGACATCAGAATTCTACATCAAGTTGAGCTGTTGGTCATGGCGTCTCGTTGCAAATGCGTTTTGTGTGGTTTGGGACCGGCAAGTCAGAACATTGTTGGAATATGCTCCCCGTGTGTGTTAGCATTTGTGCCACAGTTGCTCTATTCGATGGTCTGTAGAATATTACGTCGGAAAAAGACACATTACAATGACTACCTTCAACGTTACATATAACTGTATGGAATAATAACCATCTTGTAATTAAGTAGCAGAAGGAAACGTATATACATATTACCACCCCATGCAGAACTTAGACAGGGAATGGGAGGACAGACTGGGGCTGTGTTAAGAAGAAGCAGGTTGAGGTGGTATGGACAGGTAGAGAGGAAGGATGATGCAGACAGAGTGAAGGATGTACAAGGTTAACGGTAGAGGGCACAGCTTCTGTTGGCAGGACACAGAACACCCGGCAGATGTCTGTGTCTGTAGACTTATCATTGATGACGGGAAGAACAGGTGTCAGACAGAGGCAAGCAACTGGAAAAAGGCAAACCCAGCAGAACCAGGAAACACCGCCTTTAAACGACGATTATGATGATGATCTGGGGATGCTGGTAAAGCAGGCAGACACACCAGACATGACATGACACTCACCAGTACGGCACGGAATATCGTGGATGAGATGCCGTCTGCCACCTCGTACTCTCCCCTCTCGTTGGGCCGCGTGAAGTTGTTGTCCAGCGATGAGCTGAACATCCTACATGACATTAAACAACACAGTCTATTTGTATAGTCAAACCTGCTTTACAGTCACTTTATAATTAAGGTCACCCCCTGACAATTCCAAATTAGTTCCATAACAGCAAAGAATACGAAATTAGTCTCGTTAATAAGGTCACCTTGCAGTTCAAGTCACTTTTACCCACTCCTTTAGGGGTGACATAATTTTAGATACTAAGACCAACTGGATATTTCTTATGCCGATTAAGTGTACTTGTAAGCCTTTTTAACACATTGACTTTTAAGATGCATCAGAAAAGAGACACAGACTTTATAATCCAATGCCAGGCTTATGAGTGATCCCATTCTAGTCTCCAGAACGATATATTTTTAAATCACCACACACAAAAATAATACTAAAACCCACCTGCCAAGCATAGTGTTTGGCTGAGCTCTGAATATCTCGGCATCGACAACAAATCTTGTCTCATCCACGACAAGTGTTATACGGTCACTGGCTCGTGATGGGCCTGACCTGTTGTCACTGGAACTGGCAGCCATGCTGTTAGCAGGCAAACTGTAGCGGGCCAAACCTGGGAGTGGAGACACACAACTTAACTAAACAAATACCAACAAACTGGATGATACAAGTGCTACTGCAATTGTGGAATACATATAAAATACATATTCATCTCATACAAACATTCATTCATTCATTCATTCATTCATTCATTCATTCATTCATTCATTCATTCATTCATTCATTCATTCATTCATTCATTCATTCATTCATTCATTCATTCATTCATTCATTCATTCATTCATTCATTCATTCATTCATTCATTCATTCATTCATTCATTCATTCATTCATCATTCATTCATTCATTCATTCATTCATTCATTCATTCATTCATTCATTCATTCATTCATTCATTCATTCATTCATTCATTCATTCATTCATTCATTCATTCATTCATTCATTCATTCATTCATTCATTCATTCATTCATTCATTCATTCATCATTTGTTCACCCATAATATACAATAAACAAAACACAATCTCACTGAATATTAAATTTCACCATCAGCTTCAGCAATCTATTAATTGATCTTATGTATTGACAACACATAACTGATATAAAAAGGCCAAATAGATGATATTTATTATATAGATTAACAGGTAGTCTTTTTGCACAATTTGACGTTTTAAGATGCATAAGAAAACAAATATGGACTCTATATTCTAGTCGTTTATTATTATTATTCCATGTCTATACATTTATAATGTTTTATCTATAAATACATGAGTAAAACAACAGTAATAATTTATTTCTATTTCAGTAAATCACATATTTGTACACAACACATTATTTAGCTGTGCAGCCCTAAAAACTTAACCTGTTTATTTCAGTCTACAGTGCAGATACATTTTTAGTGTAATCTTGTTCATATTTTTATCTGGCTAACAACTGAAAGAAAATTTCAAGTAGTTAATTTACCAGGATAATTGTTTTTATTTTTTATCCTCTGATGTTTACATAGCATTTTTATTTATTTACCTTTATTATTATTTTTTGTGTAAAGCACTATGAACGCTACGTAAAAAAGAATAACTGTTATTACTATGGCCTACGGAACGCACCACTACTCAGCGTAGATCGCAGCCTGTTCCTCGCACCTGACTGAGGCGTACTCTTCAACACGGGCACCAGTTCCTCCTTGCTGTCCGCATTCATGTTTCGGTTTACCAGGCACGGCTTTGTTGCACTTGGATGAACTATTGTAGGAACTGAAATGAAAGACAACATTTGTTTTCAATGTTAGCATGTTTAAACCCATGTTTTATCTGCTTCGCAACTTTCATTTGGACTATCTCAAGTTTCTGCATTGATATTTTGACAAAATGCTTGCCATCAATAATAATGACAGAAATAACGTTTCACCAATTTGGCGAAGAGTTTTAATTTATTTTTGCCAAATAGCAAACAGTTTCGCCTATGGCACAATTGGCGATTGACAGCGCCAGCCTAGCAGTAGTATTACAGCCCCAAGATGCTCTGATCACTCAATACTGCATTCCCAGTGAATCAACCATATCACTCCAAAGCAACATTTTAGTAGCAAATATACATACTTTACTAATAGGAACAATATAGATATTCTGAAGGTTGAACGCTCAATGAATAACATAGTTAAAATAAGCTGACAAATTTTATGTCATTCATATATAACATAATGATCGAATAAACTTCTGGTCTTATTACGATCGTAAACTGACAGTAACCGACAAGGTACTTCGATGCTATAAAAAGAATCCATCTATGTAAGCTATTACTTAGTATGTACATTGCTATCACTGATGGTCACCATTACTGCAGTTGAAGAGTTGTAGTTAGCTGTGAATAACAGCATAAATGAATCTTGAAAAATTTCAACATGGCAATAATCCATGATTAGTGCTTGCAATTGTAATGTTAAAGCAGTAGACTTAAAATAGTATATAACATGTGCCTCCACATTGTGCACATATGTAAAAACAATTTTAATAACATTGGTTTGCCGTTAAAGCAGCCTGTAGTACTGAAGCACCACAACCAAAGTGGCTTGTCATATAGAAAGACCTCGGTTGGGTTTAACTCACCAGGCAAAACTAGTTTAACCCGGGTTATATAATTTTACAACTGCATACAATTATTTAAAAGATGACATGAATACAGTTGTTTTCTCCTTGGTATAAGCATGGATGGTTATCCACATGGATACGTATAAGATAAAATGCTCAAATAGATGCATACAAACCCTCAAGAATTTACTTACCTAGTACGTTTTATGCAGGTCTTACGTTTCTCATCTGGTTCAGAATATTCAGCATCACCGTCACCATCACTGCTGTTGCTGTCATAATGTCTGCGCCCATCCCGACTACGAAAGGCCATCACAAATTTGTCACACATATGTCGTGACAAAGTCCACAGTGGACACGACACTGTTTCGGGTTCAAGCTGAAAACACAACCATGTCACGGTGTACTCAGATTAAATCATTAACTGGCTACTGTATTAACTCTCTAGAACATATCTCACTCAGGAAGAATATAATATGACCTCCTTTGCTAAATCTTGTTATAAATGTCAGTCATGACATCAGTAATTTATCATTTCTTATTTATTAGCAGCGCCAGCAGTTTTATGATTACATTTACACGGTCACTTACGGACAGTCTAAATACATACATTTTACCTTGAATCGTCTTCTACTATGTAGTCGAGGAGTTGACGAGGAAGGGAGTCAATCGCTGACTCATATAATCCTCCGCCCTATTTCACAGATACTTGTCAATGTGACTCTTAAATTGGTTGACGCTTGCGGACATAACACTTCCAGGAAGTATATTCCAATCATTTACTATCCTTTGAGTGAAAGAGTATTTTCATATATTCAATGTGTAATTTGCTTATTTTGTAAGGGTGCCCTCTTGTTTTGCCATGATCATTTTCCATAATAAAGCAGTCGGCAGGAAAAATACTATCCAACCGATTTATTATTTTAAAAACTTCCAATAAATCGGCTCTCACCCTTCTTGTTTCCAAAGTTGTTATTTTTAGTATTCTTAGTCGACTTGGATAGTCTAAATGCCTTAATTCAGGAATAATCATGCTCATCCTTCATTGTATAGATTCTAATAAATCTATCTTTTGTTAAAATGGGTGCCATGCCTGAATACAATAATCCAGGTGAGGTCTCACTAAGGATTTATATAGTTTGAAAACTACCTCCTTGGTTTTATATTTAAAGGCTCTATTTATCATGCCTAGCATTGCATTTGCCTTATTAGCTGCTCCGACACATTGCTTTGATACATCCAGTGTTTCTGTGATGATGACCCCGAGTCTCTTCCCTCATGTGTTGTTTCAATGCATTCCTTTCCCATAAAATAATCATACTGTTTATTGTTGTATCCATGATGTATACATTTGCATTTTTCAGCATTGAACAACATCGACCATTCATTTGGGTACTCAGATATTTTTGTAATTTTTCCGCGTCCTCATACATTGATACTTGACTAAACAGCTTGGTGTCATCAGCAATCTTAAGAGTAAGATTTCTCACACCCTCATCTAGGTCATTTATAAATATTACAAATAAAACTGGACCCAAAACAGACCCCTGTGCCGTGGGTAGCTATGTGTGAATACCCGGTCAACTGGCTTATCGCCGCGGCCTCGATCTGCGGATTGCGTGCCTGATATGACTACCACCACTGGCGGAGATTGGTCAAAATACTGTACCTTGCGCAGAGTTGTGTTGCTTTGTTTTCTAAGAAGGCTATGTGCGTTTGTTTTGATGAGCTAGTTTACATCTTCCTCTGCAGCCTCGCAGTTTTATTTTGTGAATCGGCAACCGATAAGTTTGTGAATTTTGCATGCGGGAATTGTTGCCATTTTTACCAAGAAAGTTGAATAAAACCATCAATGATCACATTGAATGCAAAATTATTTGTGAAACCTATAATACATTTGTTTCAGTCTATTTACGATGTGTGTGCTGCATTTGAAATACACATTAAATTTATTGAATTTTTTTAAAATAAATAGTTAATTAGGTTATAATTAGTTATAGATTATTCATGGAATAAAATATTTTGGTTGTCTCCAGAAATTCACGAAGAAGAAACATAAAAAACACATTGTGTCATCATCCAAGTCTGGAGTTGCCCGTCAATATCTGATTGATAACTTCAGTCTGGTATGGGAGGGATATCTTAAGAAAGGACACATTCTTTTCCTCTACTTAGAAAATGAGAAGTCTGCTGCAAACACGATATAATCATAGATGAATTACATTTAAAATGGCTTATTCTAATTTCCTAGGCTTTCCAGCGGTATACTATAGACATTTTGAAAATCGAACAAGAATTAAGAAAGTTATGGCATGAAACCACCAGAAAACTAAGAAATGGGTCACAAGTTACACCAGATCTGCTAACTGTTTTCCATTAAGACAAAGGCCAAAAAACGAGCCTAATTTCTGAGGTATAGAAAACCATAACTTGTTTAATACTTGTCACCTAAAGGTGATCTTGGTACCATTTGAAAGGTATGTTCCAGCTCTTTTCAATGATACCAATTAAGTTGGGCAGGGTTAACTTTTATTTTTTGGGTCATATAGGTACCGTGGGACTCCACTCCTTATCACAGCTTATGGTTCACTACTGTTGCTTATTTGAGCGTATGACGAGTAATATAAAGATTCTAGTACATTTACATAATCGTACCAATTGTTGAAGAATAACAGGTTTCATATGCGACAAATCAGTCAAATATAATTCACTGACATTGTCAAAGAATCAACACTAGACTAGTACAGCGTCGCATTTGTCATTTGATAACAACAACAACGCAAGCACATTTTTATAGTGCTCTAGCGTTCGTGTGTTTATGTTTTATACGTACATATATCGTACATTTATTATACTTACCCTCTATATTGTAGATGGATGGCAGTTAGTTCAACTGGTTGGGTTATTTATACTTAAACATTGAAAAAACATACGTAACTCAAAATTTCACCACGAAGACATTGTTGTTATTTGCACTACGCATGCGCCGCAGATGAGGAATTCCGATTCAGTTGCGCCATACGACGGATATATTTTGTACCATTTGGTACCGAAGTGACCGACAGATGACGCCATTAACAGCAAACTCGATAATAAGTTTGGCCTAAGTTTCTGTTGTCCTGGAAGATTGGTTTGGCGCCCGCGAAATTCGAAAGTTCTTAAACGTGATTATTACATTTACAGTGAGATCGTTCAACGGTGTATGCCGTCACTACACTCCGTAATTCAGTTATTGTGTGTAGTGTGTCAGCACCGAATTGTGTGAGTGTCACCGCTCGGGTTCAGCCCAGGGCCAGGTCAGGGATAGGGTGTCATTGTCATTGACGTTGTCAGCTAGTGCACATTATTGAGACTGGCTTTGCATTTAATAAATCCAGGTAGTAGTTGTAGTGCTAACTAATTATTAATGATTGTAGAATGCCCATGGATTGTTTTCTTCTCTTCTTCCATTAATGACCAGCGGTCAAGTTGCTGACCGTTATTGTTACGGTCCATATTATTGTTATTAATGTTCAGGGTTGTCCTTCTTTAGAATCAATTACCTGAATTAGTGAGTCAACTAGTCTACACAGTCTACAGGTTACACATTTACCCCCTTTGTGGGATCTTTTACATCCCCTGGCATAGACACTAGATAGACACAGGCAAATGTGGAGCAAACGAAATTGCCGAAAGTGTCGAAACGGCAGCAGGTGGGATTGAACCACCGTTGATTGACAGTCCGGTGCTCTACCGTGCGACCACCGCTCCCCACTTACAACTGTAGCCAGACTAAGTTGAGTTGTGAGTGTGATCTGTTGCCCTTGCCTAGCCTAGCCTAGTCAGAACAAATCCACCAACACGCATGTAAATACAGAGGTGTCAGAGCCATTTCTAACTTCTAAGCAAGTGTAAATTAATGTAATCAGCACTTGATCCTTTCACACAGTTATTCACACTGGTTCTATGCAAGTGTAAATTAACGTAATCAGCACTTGAACCTTTCACACAGTTATTCACACTGGTATATGCCACACCTTTCGTATTTATAATTTATTATAATTTTGAAATGTTAAGGTGATTTTAACTGTACAGAAATGGCAACCACCTCACCCAAGTGGAAGAGGCCGGCAGATACAATGATGCTTCGCCGGAGTAAAAAGAAAAGCACAACAGAGCTCAAGCGTAGACATCTCACTCCAAACCACTCTCCACACGAGTCACCTAACTCTGTAGGCAATCCTACACCACAGTCACAAAAGCGAAGAAATCCATTCAGTTGCCCAGAGAGGAAGCGTGTAAACACAGGCGCATCTGACACACCTCCAGAATGTGTACCCACTGCCCTATTTGAAGTATTGGATGCAGCAGCAAAGGTTTGTGGCACACCTTGATTAAAATATTAATGTTTTATGCAATATGCTCAGTCCAAACACTGCAATTTGCTTTCACAACACATCAGATTCAATTACACTGGAATGCCTACACTACATAATTATGGGTAGTTCAGTTAATATTATATCGTTTACTAGTAAACAAATTGTGTATACAACTGCATTGGGATGAATTTAATATAATGTTCTTAATAGCAGAGTAACAATGTTGGTCGATATACTGACCATTAATTAAGCTAGGTTTAAAGGCTGAAACTATTTGCTAATTTAATTCGAATTGTAAACAAGACCAGTTATAAATTGTAAACATTAAATTGTAAATATTGCAGCTATTGAAACATACTGCCAAATCATGCAACCTAATCAGGAAGTAACTTTGACGTTTGCTGGTTCCCACACTGTTAACTGCAAAGTGGGACGAAGAACAGCTTAATTTCATGCTAATAATTATCATCCAATTTTAAACCAGACAATCTCACTTTAATTACTGAAAATAGTTCAAAATACTGAGTGGAGATTTACTCTGTTCCAGGATGCTGAGGGAAATAAGGATATGATGAGTTCAGTAGCAAGTCCACAGTGTGGTCCAGGAAGAGTCCTGGAGAACTTGTCTTTGGAAGAGATCACACAGACAGCAGAACCCACACACACTGCCTCGGTACATACACAAGAGGTAGGTCTAGCTACACACCTATGTAGAACCCAAACACACTGCCCGGTACATACACACAAGGTAGTCTAGCTACACACCAGAACACACACAACACAGCACACACACACACACACACACACACACACACACACACACACAACACAACACACACACACACACACACACACACACACACACACACACACACACACACACACACACACACACACACACACACACACACACACACACACACACACACACACACACACACACACACACACACACACACACACACACACACACACACACACACACACACACACACACACACACACACACACACACACACACACACACACACACACACAAGATAGGTCTAGCTACAATAGAACAAACACTCTCAGTAACAACACACCCACATGAGGTAGTTTGGTTTCAGAAGGATGAATGTAAGCCTGTCAAGTGGACAAACTCATTTCCAACTGACTGGAGTCTCAAACGTAAACTTCGGTTTGTCTCTGATAAGTCGTTTAACTGGTGCTGCCCCCTGAGAACAGCGGAGGAAGCAGCCGGCGTGAGCAGCTTTGTGCGATGTCGGTTGCAGGATTCTACAGAACAGTCTCAGGTTAGTGTGTAAATTTGCTTTGCACGACACAGATGTTTTACAAAGCAGGGTTAACAGTAACATAAATGGTCTGGATTTGTTTTATTCAAAATTAGAATAAAGTATTCTTATTACTGCATAGAATAAAATCATATGGATAATTTATTTGTGTGTCTACATTACGGACTGTGAAAAATAAGTTTTATCGAAACATGAACATGGATATGAGTTTTTTATTAACTAAATAAAATATTGTATACTATTGTATAACACATGTAACAATAGGTTATGTTATTTATAGTCATACTTTATATGTTTCCTTGTCTACATAAAATACTATTGCATATAATATATTATTATACCCATTGTTACACGTATTATACAATATTATGCAATGTTATTTATGTCAAACAAATTGAATGGAGTGAAAAAGCATTCCAATGGTACGACACTGCGGCACAGGATTCGAACCGACGTTCTCTTAGTTGAGAGTCTGACGACTTAGTCTAGTCACAGAACCACTATTTCATAATTTTGCAACTTACCAGGTAATACCCAGTTTGCTGTGTGTGTTCACATGTGTCGTGTGTTATGTCATTCAGCTGTCTGAGCAATCCAATGCCCAGGCAGAACTACACAGGTGTTGCATGGTCTGGAGTCACCCGCATTTACCCTGGTTCAACCTCTTCCCACGCATTGTCTCTGACAACAGAATAGGGTAAGTACCCTGCTACTGGGCTCACTTGCCATGTTATCTTGGGGAGGGCTAGCCTCTACATATATCAACACTGGCTGGAGTGTAAAATGCAGCCGTCGATGCTAAACCTGTTGAAATTGTGGGTAGCATTTAGAAAAACATCTTAATCTTCGATCTGCGCAAGTGGGCCTGATAGATCATCAACTTATGGAGATGTGTTGAATAATGCACCCACAAAAAACTCTAAGGCCTAGTAATAATACTCATTATGTATAAACTATTTTGTTGTTCCAGGAAGGTGTGTCCAGCATTACAAACAGAGGATGTCCATAAAGCCCTCATGGCCGACTGGTAGGTTGACCGTTGACGTTAGTCCTAGCTAAACATATCTGTATTTCTACTGGCCACGTTCATGTCTGCAGAATGTTCTTTTTAGTGCATTTCTCCTTCAGAAACAGAATCTTGTATTTCAGGTTTAATTTTTTAATTTTGATTTAAAAGTGGTGGCACTGTTAAAATATTATCATAATTTTGTTTTTTTAAATTATGAAATTACTGTATTATTTGTTAAACTTCTAGATGACAAAATATGTCTACGTATACAAATATAATTTTATTAATTAGTAAAATAAAATAAAAAGTAACTTCTATGTCATTAATATCTTCAGAATCTGAGCTTCGGCGTTCGCATAGGTTTAATCTAAATAATATATGCCTCTATATATATATATATATATATATATATATATATATATATATATATATATATATATATATATATATATTATATACAACTGATATATATTTATATATATATATATATATATTATATATATATATCAGTTGTATATATATATATATATATATATATATATATATATATATATATATATATATATATATAGGCATATATATGATATATTATTTTAAATTAAACCTTAAACCTGATATATATAATATATATCAGTTATTTCAACATACAACTATTTAAATAAATTAAATACACTTCATTTGAGTAAACCAATGACAAAAGAATTAGCGATGCCCTATCTGTAATTCTCTCCCACCATGTCATTCTCAGGACTGAGAGTTTCACGTCTGTGTTTCTACTGGTGCGAGCCCGACACTGCCCATACTTCTACCTGTGCACACATCAGATGACAGCACTGTTCCGGGCGGCCGGCATCGCAGGGTTCCGGCACACACACGCAATCGTCACCCCCACCTCGCGAGGCTTCCGTGAGGCCCTCAGGAAAGAAGGTACATGCTTCGGGTTGCTTGGTTAATTATTACAATGTGCCACGAATCATGATTACATTTTGATAGGTGGCATTATGTAGAATTAATGTTATAGGGTATTACATAAATTTACAATACATTGCACTATATGATCAGTGATTTAAAATACATATGCCAGAGATCCTTGTTGATTGATTGATAATTTTATTTTTACTTGGTGACATTCTTAGTTTACACTATTTTTTATTCACATGCATTTACAATATCATTTACAACAGGCGATGATATATTCACAAAGGATAAGTTTAAAAGCATGACAATAAATACATAAATAAAATACACACATGATATACAAAGAAGTAATATTAAAATAAAATAATTTTAACATATATGAAACCGATAAGAACAATATGCATTTTAAAAAGGTGGTTTAGCACTCACATATTTGTGGCGCATTCTCTTGAATGATTGTTTTTAATTTCAAGCGGTAATCTATTTCATATTGTCAAGCCAGACATGTTGAAACCGCATAGGTACTAGGCAGTAGTTTTGGAGGCATTTCTAGTATTGTATGAATGATTATTTAATGGCGGGGAATTTGTGTAAACAGATAATACAAATATTGTGATGCTAAACCATTTATAACTGGTACACAATAACACATTTGTTAAAATCTCTTCTTTGCTGTGTTGATAAGATAGTTTCTTAAATATAGTGTTTCTGTTTCCCTTAGTTCCGTCACGTTTCTTTTTCATTGCTTTTAAATAGGCATAGAATTCAGCATGCCACTGAATGACAGAAAGAGAGAGAAAGCAGAGGACGAGAGTTCTGAGAGTACAGATGCTGTCACGACAGATGTGACAGATGACACTCATCACACAACTGGGTAAGTGCTTTCACTTTATAAGTCCAGTGGAACCTAGTGACCACCTGATATACAGTAGTAATAATGATCACTGTTTCTTCTTAAGATATTGATGTTGTGCAGTTGATTGCAACATTTGAAATTAAGACTTCTTTGGAAATAATTTCTTATTAATCGTTGTCTTATTTCAGTAGTTCAATGCATATTAAATTTTTTAATATCATGACTGGTTACACCAAATACCAGTATTATAAGGCATGCAAAATTAAATTACTAGTTTGTTAACATCATTCTAAGTATATAATTTTATTATTGTAAGGTAGCAAAGTTTGGTTTATTACATACACATAAGATACAATGTAGTAACCAAAACAAAATAATTTTTTAGCAACTCCACAATGGCGCCACCTGGCCGATGACTGACCACTCAATTTGTTCACTAAAGAAGTAAATATCCCTAAATAATTACAATTGTGTAAAACTTTAAGCGCACCACCAGTTTGCAATCATAAGCCGATGGTTCAGGGACACAGATGCACACAGAAAGATACAAGTGAACCTTGGCACCTGAGAGGGAATACATTTATAATGTTGTAAGTTGGCGTATTGATATATAAATAGTTGTTTGTGTGTAGTGAGGCTGGGAGTCGGGAGAAGGAAGAGGAGGAGGAGGAGGATGAGGAGGACATCATGCAGTCAGACGACGGGGCCCATTCTTGGCTGCAGGACCTTGGGCTGGACAAGGCACAGTTCCGCTCCCTCGACCCAAACAAAGTCAAACTGTATCCTTCCTGTCCGTGTCCTTCAGTCATGCGTGTGTCATTTTATTAAATGTGGTCAGAGTTCTCATAGCGTGCGCTAAAACTCACCATGGGTAAATTTATATACACCGGATAATGATAATATTAAATTTGTTATTGCGCTTTACAATATGTTACTCACCATGATGATTAAACTAGCAAAATATTAAGACAAGTATTTAAACTAATATAATATTAATAAAACTAATGAAAAGGCAAAAGCTATTGGAATGTGGTTGTAAGACCTTAACATAAAATAAACGTGTTTATATAGATATATATTATATACTTATTTATATTATGTTAAATATGTTAAATGTATATACACTGTATATATATATATATATATATATATATATATATATATATATATATATATATATATTATATATATATATATATATATATATATATAATTATATATATATAGAATGTTTATTTTGTGTTAAGGTTTTATTACCACATTCCAATGTTAGTAAATATATGTTTATTACTATTATATTGCACAGGTTTTATATGTTGTAACCTCAGTTTATTATTTGGAATGCTGTTAAATGCTATTGTGTAGATTACTTGCCTGTACAAGTTTTAGTAAGAACATATTTGTTATTTCTACTGCTACTACTGCTGCTGCTACTGCTACTGCTACTACTAAATATAGTTTCCACTTGTGTTTCCCTGACCACTGTCCAGTGAGCGGGAGACGTTCCGTGTGATTGACCGCCGGCCTGAGTCCCTGGTGCTGGTGGAGGGGGCGGACACTCTTGCCCTCTTCAACTACATGCTCAACTGTCACAGCTGTGTGGCCAGTACGGGGGTCCAAGCTGGCTTGCCTCCCACCCTCCTAGCTCCCGTTGCATTCAAGGGGGCCACTCTAGAAACACTCAAGGTACGAATCGTGAAGTCTTGTTTTGTTGTGTTTGTATATTGAGCTGACAGTCGTCCCTCTTAATATAAGTATGTCCTCTTCATAAATTTGTTTAAGGAAACCACATATTTATTCCATGTTAGAAAACAAATTGTTATACTACCCGGGTGGTTAGTTTTAAGGTAACTTCTATTGCACCAACACCTTGCAACATCAAGACAGAAGGGTTGGTCAGTCTCAGTCTCAGAGTTGATCAGTCTCAGTTGTCAACAGTTGTATGCCAGGGAGATGTGATGGAAATGCAAGTCAACAACTTACAATTGTTGTATGCAAAATCTCTGTCCTGTGAAAAATGTCTACAGCATTAATCATCCAGGTTATTAATTGTCCAATGAATGATAGCTACAGTATATTAACATAACTGCAGGGAAGTTAGTACAAGACACTACAAGTTACCTTCAATCTCATAAATCATATGCAGATAATGCCCATATCTAGCAGCAAGATCTTGGATCAGGTCTGGCAATACCATTGGGGCAGTTAATGGCAGGGGTGATCAGTCGCTGGCTGACTGTGAAACTGGTTCTTTTGTCAGCCTGTAACTCCTGTGGACATTTGGACACTTCTTGAGGTTTATCGTGCAAGCCTCATCAAGTTTATTTTCATGTAGGGCAAAGGTTTTACCTCAGTAGGACAATACGTTTGACTTTGGATCTGAAGAGTAATAACCCGAGAGCCTTATTTTAGATGGTAAACAACACAGAGATGTCAACAGTGATCAGTTGAACAGCTCTGCCAGGGAGTAGTGTAAAGCGTAGAGCGCAATGGCTCAGGGGTAGAGTTATGGCCCAAGGGTAGAGCGATGGCTCAGGGGTAGAGTTTCAGACTCTCGACTAAGAGAACCCGGGTTCGAATCCTGTGCTGCGATGTTAAAACTTTGGGCAAATGTTTTCACTTTTCACTCTACACTGCTCCAGTTCACTCAGCTGAATAAACGAGTACCTATAGACTATGGGTACGAGCAGCGTTTTGCACATTAATTGTAGCATGTGGCTGGATGCTTCCCAGAGAAGTTGAGATGGTATTTGATTGAACAGGTCTGCCAGGGAAGTAAAGTGTAAAAGCGCTTTGAGCAGTCCTAAGGACTGGATACTGCGCTAAATAAAAACTTACCTTGACTTTTTTAGTGTTTTGAGCAGTTGTAAGGATCAGCTACCTGTGTGTTACCAGTGAGTGTGATGTGTTCTGTGTTTAGGTGAAGCAGTGCACCGTCCGGCAGCAACAGAGCAGTGGAAGCTTGCAGCTCGGACATAGCCTCGAAGTGACCGGACCAGTGCTGCCACACAGTGTCGATGGTCTGAACCGCTTGCTGGCGAACTCTCACTCGTACACGTGTGTGTACAGCACACATGAGCCTACTGTGCCGTTCAACTGTGTCAGCGGACATGATATCGGTGGTGATGTCAACATGGCCGATACAGCACACAACCTGATGCATTCTGGGATCTCATCTAAACATCTTGCTAATATCACCGAAAACAAGATAAATTTGGGCAATCGGGCACTGAGAGAGTTTGTGTGCAATGACCACAGCTTGTTTCATTGGACTTTATGAACCTGTGTCCAGTTTTGTTTGTTTCTGCGGGATATTTGTACCTGTGGGGATGCTAGGGAACATTCATAAGTGTAAGTTGGTCGTTAGGCTGGTTTCATTTCCTATCCTTTTTACATGCCCAAGACAAGAAGTTTTTTTAAACAGGAACGTTTTATTATATGTGCTATTCATGGTATGGATATAGACATGTAAAACTAGCAAATACAGGTTGGTCTGTTATATCATGAGACTGTGTGCGGTGGGTATAGATGTATTAGTGTTGGTTTTATGCAGACAAATATTCTGGTGCCATCTTATAAGTACTGTAAATATTGCATAAAAGTCCTTGTTTTAACAGTTTCTGTTTTATTTATTTATTTATTTATAAACAGTATCCAGCACGGCATCAAACAAGTTTAATTTCGATCGTATGGTAACAGGCAAATAAATTAGTAAGTAATATTGGGACATGTATATCAGTCAGCGAAAACTCACTAACAAAAATGAACAATATCCAAAAGACGCTACCTAGTATGCACACGGAGTGCGGAAGACGTTTCTCCAAGTATTTTGTGATGTAAATTTGAGCTTTCTGCATTAATGCAAGTTGCATGAAACATGCTCAGCTGGTCTTTTACATGGCTTGGAACAACTGCAGAAAGTACCATCATATTGTGAATGCCGGATTTACGTCCAGTACGAACCCTAAAACCAGCCAAAACCCTAATCAAAGCTTATAATTTCTGAAAATAACGTAAATTTTAGTAGTAGCACTCTTTTTCTGAGAGGGTCATAGATTAATCCCAAAAGGTTGGTGCTTGAGGTGTAGAAGGAAAACATGGACCTAATTCTACATACGGTGGCACACGCATACATTCAGATAGATTTGTGCCTCATCTTTGTCTTTTTCTTAATTGTCCCAGATTTATCACTTATTCTCAATGGGTGTAGCCTCAATCACACTGTGTATATGGATAGTGATTTGTGTGCAGTGTTCATAAAAGATAAGCTTCACACCAAAGCTAATTTGTTGGAAGTCATAGTGAAAATACTGTTAAAACATATTCACACAGTAGTTTTCCCACACATACCTTCATATGCTAGTATGTAGATCTGGTTCTTTTCATGTGGGCCGATTCTTTAATATTCCAGTTTTCTAGTTCATTAATTAATCACACTGTAATAATGCCTGTAGACATTGTACATTTCCGATATACATGTGGCTTTACAAGAAAACATCAAACAAGACGATCACGTTTTATAATTTATTTACAAAACAATTGTCAAACAAGATCACAAGTTTTACATCACAACGCAGGTTAACTGATTTCTCACCCCACAAGAGGAACCCAATACTATGATACACACCCACACACTTATCCTCTGAATTACGGAATGAATTAAAACGTTGAGTTGTGTTATCTTAATTGCATATTAATGTGTAGTTAGTAATCGTCGGCATTCTCACACAAGATCATAACTAATTCCCAACCACATCAATTATGACGGAAGTTTCAACAAAGGTACGGAAAGACTGATTTAATGGTGACCAAACAACATGTGTGTGCAGAATCAGACAACCAGTTGCCATGGTAACGAGTTTGTTACTGGGGTATGAGTCCAAGCTGTTGAAGGCAGACTGTTGCTGCTTGGGCCTTGGCCAGTTTCTTGCTACCACTGGACACTGTTGGCTGGTACTCCATGCCCTTGACCTTCACCTACAACCCAAGGTGAGGCTTAGACGTAGCATGCCCTAACACACATTCCACGACTGAAACATTCTATGTTGTACAGTAAAAATTTGCTTTACGGTCAACTTGTTAATGTCACTTTGCAATTATAGACAGATAAGGACAGTAATAAATTATTACCTTCACATCATCGTATAGAATAATAGTCCCAAATGCTGTTTCATAACTGACTTTCTAAGTGTAATAAACTAAGCATTATATAACATGAACATTTTAGTATTAACATTCCTGCACATCCAACCAATGAAACACACAGATAATTATAACTGGCAAATGAGGCAAGTTTATACAAAAAATTAAACTTAATGTAAATCATTGTGCGAAAAACCAAGGTTCTAGTCAACCAACAACTGGTGATAGTGCCAGAACTTTGTACTGCCTGGCATAGACCTGTTACACAAAATGCTGCAGTGTCAAGCCAGCATTCCACATGGAAACAACTTGCAAGACGGGAAATACATATTTCTTGTTGTCACTTCTGGGAATTTCCAACCTGATGGAGCGATTACATTTTCTGCATCCACACGACAAACAATCCACGCGTAAATCAACTTCTAGTAATTTCCATTAATAAATAGTTTTGCCAGTACCGCATCGATACGCGGTTTCCATACACATGGGTTCCCAGCCTCCCCCACTTGCCTTGATGATAAAATGTTTCTTGTGGTCAGGTCCAGACTCGTTGACCACAATGAAGTCCGGTGGTCCCCATTTCTTCTTGTTGCACAGCTCTACCAGTGCCGAAATGGGGTGTTTACCTACAGCAAACCAATCCACGTCATAAAAGCAGACCGACCACTCCACATGTAATTCCAACCCCACTCTGTTGTTACAATAAGCATATTTTTGTTGGCTGACACCGTAATGACTGGCAAAGTCACTACGGCATCAGTGATTGTATAGTTCAACTCCGCTCACTCCCCAGCTTTAGGGAGATAGATCGGCCAGGGGTAGTAACGTAGTTCATGACCCCTGAGTTGTGAGGATGATAGACACCAGATAGGAGGTACCAACACCTTGTATTGTCTCTTTCGGATGACACAGGTAACATGAGGTGAATGAAATTGGCAGTTTTGACGCTGCAGCAAGTGGAATTAAACCACCACGCCCTCGGCCGACTGCCAATCCCCATGACAACTCAAACAGATAAATACATTACATGATTGGGCTCCTATACAAGACTTACCTGATAAGTCCTTTCTGGTGGGCACTGGAAGAGGTTTCTTGATGTTCTCCCCCTGTGATGACAGACCTGAAACAGACAACAATGACACACATCTAACTGACACAGACGACAATGACACACATCTAACAGGTTTTGTTTACAGTTGTCACATGTTCAGCGCAAGGGATGGATTGGTTTCAAATTTGTTAATTTAATTTTCTCATTTAATTCATGTTTCCATAAAGGCTATATTAATTAACACTGTCAAAGAGTTAATTGAACTGAGAAATGATAATAATATCAGTGTGGGAACATGCCAATTGTTTTTAAATGCTTTATGTTGTTCGTTTCCTTTTACATTTTAGAAACGTCGACACAACCAACCCACCTTTGCGGTCCATCTTGACGCTGAGGGCAAGTGGTTCCAAACTACCCTTGTTGTTCTTCCCCAGTCCCTCTCCCTGCTTCCAGCCCATCTTCTGCAGCAGGGACATCCCGATGCCTCCACTCACTGGAGCCGCCCTAGCGAACTGGTCCTGGCAAGGCAATGACCACTGGTCAGACTATGTTTCTGCTTATTCACTCAGATGACCAGTGTACAACGTCTCATACAAATATGACAGCTTGTCCGTCGGCTGAGCCTGTGAATGAAGGAGTAGGACAACGCCTGACTGTTCTCCACAACTGATCTATCTATCATGTGACCAGTTGCTTAGCAACAACTCCATCAATCGGTCAACATTTTGATGCTGAATATGTGGTATGTTCATGTATATATATTTTTAAAATTTTACTAACAGAAGATTGTATTTATGATACAAAGGCAATGGAAACCTTTTAGAGAGACAAGTGAACACAGTGCGGTCGTGTGAGTGGTGATTAAGCTAGATGTACCAAGATAGTAATGTAATTAACGTATATAATTAAAAATTTTCAACAAAAAAGAGAGGAAGGATTAATCAAACACCAAAACTGATATTCATAGGTAATCGAGAAGTGGAAATAGTCAAGAGCGTCAACTATTAGATGATTTTCTTGACGAAAGCTTGTTCATTCTGTCACGTTGATTATGTATACATGAGAGAACGTCTGTTCCTACTGAGAAAGCTGAATAGGTTTTACGTTGGCCAGCACATTCTCCAACTTGTATACACGGGTTGAAGAGAGAATATTCTATCTTAACATAATTACATGGTATAGCAACAACGTCAGTAGCAAGGCTTGCCCATGTCGTCAACACAGCTAGTAAGTTGATTGCCATTCAAATACAATACGATCCTGCCCATTCTCTAAATGAAGCTTTTCAGAAACTTCCATCTGGGAAATTCAAGCAGACCCCCATGTACAACTGTAGTAGGAAAAACTGTGATGTTATTTATTCCACCTACTTATTGTACTTATTTATGTAATCTTATTTATTTACCAAACACCAAACACTTGTCCAGGTGAACAAAGTTGAATTTGCTTCTGAAACTTCACATATACACCTTTCTCTTCTCTCACCTGTGAAGCACTTATAATTCCAGTGACTGTTGTGGTGAATTATTTCAGCACCACATGGGAATCGTGTTTCAACTGTTTTGCCAACTAAATGGGCGTTATTTAATAACAAAAATGTGTTTTCATCATATGTGTGACAAATAAATTGCACTAATATGAATAACTGGATATCTATTAATTATACAGGGCTCAGGGGTAGAGCTTCGGTCTCTCGACTAAGAGAAACCTGGTTCGAATCCTGTGCTGTGGTGTTAAAACCTTGGGCAAGTTTTTTCATTCTACATTGCTTCAGTTCATTCAGCTGTACACAATGGTGGATATATGTACAAGCAGCCTTTGTGCATTAACTGTAGCATATAGCATGTAACAATGCTTCATGAGATTTTTAAATGGTTATGTACATATATAATATATACATATATAAGTATATATATATATATATATATATATAATATATATATATATATATATATATAAATATATATATATACAATTAGGCATGATAATGTTTAGCTAGAAATCACGCGATATAAGAAAGATTACTATGATTACGTGTGTTACTCCTATGGTCGTGGCTCTTACACAGGGCTATGGCCCTAGATAAATGTCCCTAAAGAATGTATTTTGTATCATATCACACTTTACAAGACCTCCACCACACTAGGACCAATCAGCATTCTTGTTGGTCCCATAAACAGAACAGAGAATCAGTAAAGACATAAGACCCTGTGGCACCTAGGCAAGTGAGGATAGTCTCTGCCACAGCCAAGCAGAAGCTGGAGAAAGATATGCATACATCTCTGCGACGAACAAAACATTATCCCTGTTGATATGAAGCAATGCATCATGGGATACATAAGCTGACCTCTGTTGAGGCTATTCAAGATAAACCCCGTGACAGGACAGCCCAGCATCTTCTCAGTAA
This sequence comes from Ridgeia piscesae, assembly GCA_025642075.2. Lineage (NCBI taxonomy): Eukaryota > Metazoa > Annelida > Polychaeta > Sabellida > Siboglinidae > Ridgeia > Ridgeia piscesae. Next base: position 424,889 of record JAODUO010000152.1, read on the forward strand.
CATGTTTACGCCAACATTCTCAATTTTTTTACAAATTGTCAAATTTAAAATAAATTTCCTTCGCGTCACCGTAGCAACTAAATCCGACCCAAAACTTTTGAAAGGCGATAAGTGTCACGTTTGCTCGGAAAATACCATGTACAGACATGTTTTGTGTGGAAATGAGAATGTGGCCGAGTCGCTACTGGACAGTCCCTGCCCGGGGTACTTACCCTTGCCGAGGGGCGCTGGACGCCCAAGTCTTGTTGAGCCCAAGCAGTCGAAGCTAGGCCGCATCTTACACAAGTCGAGTTTCTAAGTAAGCCATGGCCTGCAACAAGCTTTCAGTCAGTCTGACTCCCCCCTTCTGGCATCCCTTCGTTGTACCCCCCTCTCTTCCCTGGGTCATACCCCTCTCTCTTCCCTGGGTCGTACCCCTCTCTCTTCCCTGGGTCGTACCCCCCTCTCTCTTCCCTGGGTCATACCCCTCTCTCTTCCCTGGGTCGTACCCCTCTCTCTTGTGTCCCAACTGTTGTGGCCAGGCCAGGGTGTAAAACACTGGTTGTATCACAGACCACTTATTGATAGTTGTATCTGAACACAGGTCTTTTGTTCAAGGCTGTCTGCTCCTAATTTAATATCATAAAAACATGTTGAATAAACCAGAAACAGTTTTTTATTGGCAATATTCTGGTTGCGTTAACTGCAAAGTCCCTCGATGTCCAACATGTTCGTGTGATTCCCACGTCAATTTCCTGCTGATAATTACAACCTGGTTAGTGGAGCAGACATCACTGCTTTCACACAACCAATAATTCTGCGATTGCTTTCACATTTCAACAGGACAGGTTCAGCAAATGTCAGGTGAACTGCTACACCATCAGTTGGCGGCTGAACCTGAAGAGGGAGTCTGCATGCAATCTCTCTCATGTTGGTTAGTTGTACAGATGGTGTCATTCCGCCAGTCCTGGCCTCTTCCATGTCACTCTCCCAGTTTATTATTCCTGCTCCTTCCCACCTGATGAAATGTGTGCTGAATTATGGTTGTGAAAAAAGCAGACACAAGAGCCATGTTCAGGTACATTTACTTTACTCCCTTCCTTGGTGAATTAGCATGTTTAACGAAGCCTACTTAAAAATATTTCCCATGTGATCATTTACTGGTACATACTTGCATTTCTGTGCATAGTTAAAGTTAATGATCACTTACAATCTGTAAAGTCTGGTCATAAAAAAAATTATGAATAATGACCTTGACCTATATAGAAATGGTTTTAAAGTTGCAATCTCCAAATCAAACAGTTAACACAATAGTTTTATAAAATTAATGTATGTATGTGTGTGTGTGTGTGTGTGTGTGTGTGTGTGTGTGTGTGTGTGTGTGTGTGTGTGTGTGTGTGTGTGTGTGTGTGTGTGTGTGTATGTATGTATGCATGTATGTATGTATGCATGTATGTATGTATGCATGTATGCATGTATGCATGTATGTATATATAAACACATTAGCAGATCATAATGCTTTGATAAAACTGTTTTGTTAACTTTGTAATCTAAACATATTCTAGCACCATTTTTCTACTGCAACTGAACAAGGTCTTTACTCATAATTTTTTATTTTGACTTGGTAATTATCATTACTACTTATAATGGTTGAATTATAGTGCTGTTCTTCAGAATACATTTGAATAGTAGCAATGTTGGAATATGTAGTTTATAGTAATTTGTTGTTCAAAATAATAATCATGCTCACTTCCACTGGTGTGTCACATGAAATAGTGTCCTCTGTGAAATGGCAGGTTTTTTGCATTTTAATAACTCCTTAAATGTAACCACAAATTTGTTTAATGACGACTCTCTTTGGGGGAACAGAACCCAGCGTGATATCCCCAAATGTTCCCTCCCTCTACTCCCTCAGCCAGAAGGGGGTGACAGAAGGGAGAGTTGGGTACTAGGGAGCTGCCCTCAGCTGCCCAGTATCCAACTCTCAGGAAAACCTGTTGCAGGTCAAGAGTCCTATATCTCTTGTCCAGTCTGCACGGTCACTTGCAGCTGCTGCTATAGCTGCTACAGCTGCTGTTGCAGCAGCTGCTGAGTCATTATAGTGTCACAATGTCACAGTCCAACCAGTAGCGGTTTTTAAAAGAAAACAAAACTAAACTAAACAAAACTACCATATGATGTAATGATACATGACTAAAAAGCCTAGAGCAGATTCTGGAAAAGAGATCTGTTATAAGAACAACGCAAGAGTTTGTTGTAAAAGCTCTCAAAGTGCGAGTCTTCGTCATTAGCACCTCTACAATACGTGTCCTTGGTCATGCTGCGGTCACAATTGCTGTTACTGACATCGAGCCTGAAATAAATCCTCAAGCACACACCAAGATAACATTCTTTACCACCAAACGTCCCATTTCTTATTGTAACATGCATGCATTCCCGCCACATCTCCGCGTGGTGTTTAGATGAAGCAGGGCACGATAAAGATGAAGTAAGTAGACAGGTAACCATCAAGCTTAGGACACAGATGTTAATGTAGAGGATAAGTTGAGTTAGTGATAACAAACACGAGGCAATGCAATCCATGGACAACTTTAACAAAGACACAGAGACTGGTCATTGGGATTACCATACCTCGGAGAGGCTTTGACAAATGAAAGGAGACAGTGTACGGCGGCAGGGGGAGATGTATGACTGGTGCATAGGGGAAGGGAGTTAGGATGAACTAGACAGGAAGAGATGTGCAAAACTGTTTTGTTTCACATTACGTTGTATGCAACCACCCCAAAATGCAACGGTTTTTAAAAATAATTCAGATTATTACAATACAATACAAAAAAAGTCCAACAACCACTTAAAATTAACAGATGTCATTGCAAAACATTATTATCAAACAACCAAATCCTGCTAAATATTCTGGATGACTACTAATGGAATTTTAATCAAAGCTGGAAATCAGTTAAACTGCTGGGGGGGGGAGAGAATACACTGTGCATGTGTTTTGGCACAATGGACAATACTTGACTGAGTCGAAATGACTGAGTAACTTTGTAAACCTCCACACTGAATTTCATTAATCTCACTTCGCCAGTTTACATTTAATCACCTCCATGCTAGCACAGTGACCACATAGATGGATGACCAGAGGCCACACAAGAGTGACCAGTGGTCAGCAGATGGCCCACCTTTCTGATCCAGGCGTGGTAGCCGCCATGCAGCTCCTGCTGTGAAAGCATGTGGATGTCTGTTGAGCCAGTGAACTGACCAGGCAGCATCTTGGACGTTGCCCATGACTCCATCTGCACACAGAATAACTTAACCCTTTACCTCTCATGTAAAATAATTGTTAACCCTTTACATGCTTTACACTCCAGGCCTTCACTGATTACACTCTATGTAATTTAATTTTATGAAACGTGCTCAAAATGAGATAGTGACTGCAACCACCCACCAAGATGTGGGTATTGTTTGTTTGAAGTTTGTTTCGTAACATAGCTAGTTGACCTTTTACATGAAGATAAATGATGAATTCTGCACAAATCTGTGCTAAATAAACAAAGTAACTTTAAATTAAAAATGTGGAAGATATTATAGGGTGTTTCTGGTATGTTTACACGGAACACTATTCATATCTACGAACGCTTTGTCAGTTGACATTTTCAAACATCACTAATTTCCAAAACAAAACCACATAAAAACTATCCCATCACATGGCAGAATACTGACAAATTGTACTTCGTTAATGTAGAAGATAACACAATTATATTTACACATTTATAAAAAAAATTAACCAATATGCATGAAATCAACATATATTATTTATTCTCGACAATTTAATACTTTATTGACTTTCAAACATTTCTCATAATGAATTTGCACTTTTTTATATAGCTGAAAGCTGTTTATTCTTCTTGTCTCGGTGGGAGGATAAAACTAGAATATTACAATGACAGTGTCTGTAAACATACAGTTCAACAGTTAAATCTGGACCAAAGTACACACCTGGCGGTCAACATGGTGTATCTTGGTCAGAGCTTGGACGTCATTCGGATTTGACTGTAGCCTCCGCAGCGCGCTCAATCTCTCAGATACCACATCACCAATACTGACAGGCTGCGACAGGAAGGACAATACTGACAGGCTGTGACAGGAAGGACAATACTGACAGGCTGTGACAGGAAGGACAATACTGACAGGCTGTGACAGGAAGGACAATACTGATAGGCTGCGACAGGAAGGACAATACTGATAGGCTGCGACAGGAAGGACAATACTGACAGGCTGCGACAGGAAGGACAATACTGACAGGCTGTGACAGGAAGGACAATACTGATAGGCTGCGACAGGAAGGACAATACTGATAGGCTGTGACAGGAAGGACAATACTGACAGGCTGCGACAGGAAGGACAATACTGACAGGCTGCGACAGGAAGGACAATACTGATAGGCTGCGACAGGAAGGACAATACTGACAGGCTGTGACAGGAAGGACAATACTGATAGGCTGTGAGAGAAAGGACAATACTGACAGGCTGTGACAGGAAGGACAATACTGATAGGCTGTGACAGGAAGGACAATACTGACAGGCTGTGACAGGAAGGACAATACTGATAGGCTGCGACAGGAAGGACAATACTGACAGGCTGTCGAGCAGAGAAGGACAATACTGACAGGCTGCGACAGGAAGGACAATACTGACAGGCTGTGAGAAAGGACAATACTGACAGGCTGGAAGAAAGGACAATACTGACAGGCTGTGACAGGAAGGACAATACTGACAGGCTGTGACAGGAAAGACAATACTGATAGGCTGTGACAGGAAAGACAATACTGATAGGCTGTGACAGGAAAGACAATACTGATAGGCTGCGACAGGAAGGACAATACTGACAGGCTGCGACAGGAAAGACAATACTGACAGGCTGTGACAGGAAAGACAATACTGATAGGCTGTGACAGGAAGGACAATACTGACAGGCTGCGACAGGAAGGACAATACTGACAGGCTGTGACAGGAAGGACAATACTGACAGGCTGTGACAGGAAGGACAATACTGACAGGCTGCGACAGGAAGGACAATACTGACAGGCTGTGACAGGAAGAACAATACTGACAGGCTGCGACAGGAAGGACAATACTGACAGGCTGCGACAGGAAGGACAATACTGATAGGATGTGAGAGAAAGGACAATACTGATAGGCTGTGACAGGAAGGACAATACTGACAGGCTGCGACAGGAAGGACAATACTGACAGGCTGCGACAGGAAGGACAATACTGACAGGCTGTGACAGGAAAGACAATACTGATAGGCTGTGACAGGAAAGACAATACTGATAGGCTGTGACAGGAAAGACAATACTGATAGGCTGTGAGAGAAAGGACAATACTGACAGGCTGCGACAGGAAGGACAATACTGACAGGCTGTGACAGGAAAGACAATACTGATAGGCTGTGACAGGAAAGACAATACTGATAGGCTGTGACAGGAAAGACAATACTGATAGGCTGCGACAGGAAAGACAATACTGACAGGCTGCGACAGGAAAGACAATACTGATAGGTTGTGACAGGAAAGACAATACTGATAGGCTGCGACAGGAAGGACAATACTAACAGGCTGCGACAGGAAGGACAATACTGACAGGCTGTGACAGGAAGGACAATACTGACAGGCTGTGACAGGAAGGACAATACTGACAGGCTGCGACAGGAAGGACAATACTGACAGGCTGCGACAGGAAGGACAATACTGATAGGCTGTGAGAGAAAGGACAATACTGATAGGCTGCGACAGGAAGGACAATACTGATAGGCTGTGAGAGAAAGGACAATACTGACAGGCTGCGACAGGAAGGACAATACTGACAGGCTGTCGACAGGAAGGACAATACTGAAGGCTGCGACAGGAAGGACAATACTGACAGGCTGCGACAGGAAGGACAATACTGATAGGCTGTGAGAGAAAGGACAATACTGACAGGCTGCGACAGGAAGGACAATACTGATAGGCTGCGACAGGAAGGACAATACTGATAGGCTGCGACAGGAAGGACAATACTGATAGGCTGCGACAGGAAGGACAATACTGACAGGCTGCGACAGGAAGGACAATACTGATAGGCTGCGACAGGAAGGACAATACTGATAGGCTGCGACAGGAAGGACAATACTGATAGGCTGTGAGAGAAAGGACAATACTGATAGGCTGGACAGGAAGACAATACTGATAGGCTGCGACAGGAAGGACAATACTGATAGGCTGTGACAGGAAGGACAATACTGATAGGCTGTGACAGGAAGGACAATACTGATAGGCTGTGACAGGAAAGGACAATACTGATAGGCTGCGACAGGAAAGACAATACTGATAGGCTGTGACAGGAAAGACAATACTGACAGGCTGCGACAGGAAAGACAATACTGATAGGCTGCGACAGGAAAGACAATACTGATAGGCTGTGACAGGAAAGGACAATACTGATAGGCTGCGACAGGAAGGACAATACTGATAGGCTGCGACAGGAAGGACAATACTGACAGGCTGCGACAGGAAGGACAATACTGACAGGCTGTGACAGGAAGGACAATACTGACAGGCTGTGACAGGAAGGACAATACTGACAGGCTGCGACAGGAAGGACAATACTGACAGGCTGCGACAGGAAGGACAATACTGACAGGCTGCGACAGGAAGGACAATACTGACAGGCTGTGACAGGAAGGACAATACTGACAGGCTGCGACAGGAAGGACAATACTGACAGGCTGCGACAGGAAGGACAATACTGACAGGCTGCGACAGGAAGGACAATACTGACAGGCTGCGACAGGAAGGACAATACTGACAGGCTGTGACAGGAAGGACAATACTGACAGGCTGCGACAGGAAGGACAATACTGACAGGCTGTGACAGGAAGGACAATACTGATAGGCTGTGACAGGAAGGACAATACTGACAGGCTGCGACAGGAAGGACAATACTGATAGGCTGCGACAGGAAGGACAATACTGATAGGCTGCGACAGGAAGGACAATACTGACAGGCTGCGACAGGAAGGACAATACTGACAGGCTGTGACAGGAAGGACAATACTGACAGGCTGCGACAGGAAGGACAATACTGACAGGCTGCGACAGGAAGGACAATACTGATAGGCTGCGAGAGAAAGGACAATACTGACAGGCTGCGACAGGAAGGACAATACTGATAGGCTGTGACAGGAAGGACAATACTGACAGGCTGTGACAGGAAGGACAATACTGACAGGCTGCGACAGGAAGGACAATACTGACAGGCTGTGACAGGAAGGACAATACTGATAGGCTGTGAGAGAAAGGACAATACTGACAGGCTGCGACAGGAAGGACAATACTGATAGGCTGTGAGAGAAAGGACAATACTGACAGGCTGCGACAGGAAGGACAATACTGACAGGCTGTGAGAGAAAGGACAATACTGACAGGCTGCGACAGGAAGGACAATACTGACAGGCTGCGACAGAAAGGACAATACTGACAGGCTGCGACAGGAAGGACAATACTGACAGGCTGCGACAGGAAGGACAATACTGACAGGCTGCGACAGGAAGGACAATACTGACAGGCTGTGACAGGAAGGACAATACTGACAGGCTGTGACAGGAAGGACAATACTGATAGGCTGTGAGAGAAAGGACAATACTGACAGGCTGCGACAGGAAGGACAATACTGAAGGCTGCGACGAGGAAAGGACAATAGTCTGCACAGGTGTACAGATATGGCTTCTTGTACTTTATTGCTTTTTACATTTTGCACAAATAATTTCAACAACATAAATGTACTCTGCTGTAAGCTTGTAAATAATGTCATACATATACTTATATTGAGCCCTTGCAGCCAGTCTTGTTGTAATCTCAAGTTAAACATTTATTAGCAATCAGTTATTAACCACTCAAACTCTTTTTGACGTAAATAAAAAAATTACATTGAAAATGGCGGCAAACAGTGCCAAAAAAATGTTAAATATACTGTGTCACAAGCTCACAGGAAGGACAATACTGAAGGCTGTCGAAGAAAGGACAATACTGAAGGCTGTGACAGAAGGACAATACTGACAGGCTGTGACAGGAAGGACAATACTGATAGGCTGTGACAGGAAGGACAATACTGACAGGCTGCGACAGGAAGGACAATACTGATAGGCAGCGAGAGAAAGGACAATACTGACAGGCTGCGACAGGAAGGACAATACTGATAGGCTGTGAGAGAAAGGACAATACTGACAGGCTGTGACAGGAAGGACAATACTGATAGGCTGCGACAGGAAGGACAATACTGATAGGCTGTGACAGGAAGGACAATACTGACAGGCTGTGACAGGAAGGACAATACTGACAGGCTGTGACAGGAAGGACAATACTGACAGGCTGCGACAGGAAGGACAATACTGATAGGCTGTGACAGGAAGGACAATACTGACAGGCTGCGACAGGAAGGACAATATTGATAGGCTGTGAGAGAAAGGACAATACTGACAGGCTGCGACAGGAAGGACAATACTGATAGGCTGTGAGAGAAAGGACAATACTGACAGGCTGCGACAGGAAGGACAATACTGATAGGCTGTGACAGGAAGGACAATACTGATAGGCTGTGAGAGAAAGGACAATACTGACAGGCTGTGACAGGAAGGACAATACTGATAGGCTGCGACAGGAAGGACAATACTGATAGGCTGCGACAGGAAGAACAATACTGACAGGCTGCGACAGGAAGGACAATACTGACAGGCTGTGAGAGAAAGGACAATACTGACAGGCTGCGACAGGAAGGACAATACTGACAGGCTGTGACAGGAAAGACAATACTGATAGGCTGTGACAGGAAAGACAATACTGATAGGCTGTGACAGGAAAGACAATACTGATAGGTTGTGACAGGAAAGACAATACTGATAGGCTGCGACAGGAAAGACAATACTGATAGGCTGCGACAGGAAGGACAATACTGACAGGCTGCGACAGGAAGGACAATACTGACAGGCTGTGACAGGAAGGACAATACTGACAGGCTGTGAAAGGAAGGACAATACTGACAGGCTGCGACAGGAAGGACAATACTGACAGGCTGCAACAGGAAGGACAATACTGATAGGCTGTGAGAGAAAGGACAATACTGACAGGCTGCGACAGGAAGGACAATACTGATAGGCTGTGAGAGAAAGGACAATACTGACAGGCTGCGACAGGAAGGACAATACTGACAGGCTGTGAGAAAGGACAATACTGACAGGCTGTGACAGGAAGGACAATACTGACAGGCTGCAACAGAAAGGAAAATACTGACAGGCTGCGACAGGAAGGACAATACTGACAGGCTGCAACAGGAAGGAAAATACTGATAGGTTGCGACAGGAAGGACAATACTGACAGGCTGGGACAGGAAGGACAATACTGACAGGCTGTGACAGGAAGGACAATACTGATAGGCTGTGAGAGGAAGGACAATACTGACAGGCTGCGACAGGAAGGACAATACTGACAGGCTGCGACAGGAAGGACAATTTGTGTGGAGTCTGCACACAGTTGTCACAAATATGGCTTCTTGTACTTTATTGCTTTTTACATTTTGCACAAATAATTTCAACAACATAAATGTACTCTGCTGTAAGCTTGTAAATAATGTCATACATATACTTATATTGAGCCCTTGCAGCCAGTCTTGTTGTAATCTCAAGTTAAACATTTATTAGCAATCAGTTATTAACCACTCAAACTCTTTTTGACGTAAATAAAACAATTACATTGAAAATGGCGGCAAACAGTGCCAAAAAAATGTTAAATATACTGTGTCACAATCCTCATCAAATTATGGTAAAATATCCTCTAAGTGGAATGTTCTCATATTTGAACAACAGTTCTTCAAGCATTTCAGCCCCCCCAAGCCTAAATCTACAAATAAATTCTACACAGGATGTCAACACACTTGTCACCTTACAGAAATAATGTTAACTCTTCACCTTAAGCACATGTTTCCAACACCTCAGACTTTCATATTGACAAAAACACTGCACGACACCCACACAACCCGGGAAGACAGACAGGAGGCAGCCGAGTGAACCCTACCTGTGAGGGGGGATCAGGGAAGACGCTGTCCTCCTTGGGAGGTGGGGCTACAGGCGGCGTGGCTGTGGCTGTGGCTGTGGCTGTGGCTGTGGCTGTGGTGGTGACTGGTGTTGGTGTTGGTTTCTCCACTGTCACCCACTCCTTGGCTCGGTGCTGACTCCCACTCGACACAGGGAACTGAACCCTCAGCTCTGTGCCCAGGCTGGCCTTCATGGCCGGGGTCAGGATCGGAAGTTGTTTTGCATTCTGCCAACATAAAAACGTCTCTTTGGTGAATACACGGTGAGAGATGGGTGACACTACCACAAATACTACACTTACTGAGAGAGATACTGAAATGCCAATTAGACAAAGTTATAAAGACACCGAGACACAAATAGACTGAATTACCAAGTACAGAGAAGCCAAGAGACTGATCCGCCTAAGTAAGTTGTTACTTGGTAAATCGCCATCAATAACATAAATAATGTTTTCAATAAGTTACACAAGAATAAACAAGTCTCGACAAAAATCAACAGGGCGATAATGCATGATTAGCGCTTTTGCAATGCTAAAGCATCACCCTTGAAGGCTATATAGAACATGTGCCTCCACACAGCGAACAACTGTGCATAAACATTATTTGAATAGCAGACATCGTCAATGCCGCCAAAACGGACGTATCATATTCAAGTGTCATACACCGTGCCACAGACGAACAAGTTACACAAAAACAGATTCGGAGGCAGCAAGACACTGATAAACCAAGAGACTAACTTACATTTATATACTGAAATACCAAGAGACAGGGTTACTGACAATTACTGAGAAACAAAGATTCTGAGACACTTACAGAACAGATTTGAAAGACACTCCAATACTAAGACAACCAACTTCCATGGACCATTTAACTAAGATAAATAACTCTTAAGGAAAATTCATCCTTAAACAAAATCCGCTGTTAAATTAAAGGAGTTTTTCAAAATGCAACTATCATTGCTATATTACTGAAGACACTTATTTCCATGACACACCAGTGACAATGTACTATTGGCACGTTATGGTGTTTAAAGTTTTCATGATTTAAAGATCACTGTTAAGGATAAAAATTGATTTTAAGGAGAAACAAATTGTGAGTAAGAGTTTGTAGTAACGTTAGTGAAATAGTCCCCATCAATTTTGCAACTGATTAGTGAAATAGTCCCCCAGTCACCTGACTGAGACATCAATTTTGCAACTGACAAATGGCAACATCCTGACACTGCCGAGTCGAGGGAAACTCACGGCGATGTTCATCACAATATTGGGCTGGTTGTCCCGCAGCTTGAAGGGATGATGGATGAAGGGCCCACACCCCTCCTCCTCCTCGTTCGGTCCACTGTCGCTTGTGTCCTCGCTAGAACTCCTCCGTGGCTTGTCCTTCTGCGAGATCTTCTTACAGAAGTCTGCCACAGAACCACCGTCAGTGCTGTTAAACTCCACACAGGTGTTCTTGTTAACCCCTTAGATCCCAGCCGTTATTTTAAAAGTACCCTTTTTCACATCTGTTTGACCCAAAACTTGAAATTATTACGTTGGTACATTTAAACAATATTCCGGATTTGTTTTTAAAACTATCCATGACATGGCACCCCATACAAGGTGATTTTACGCCGGATTCGCGCCCTGATACAATATAGCATTATAAGATTAGTTTGAGCTGGGTTTGGTTGACTAAAAGTGTCAGTGTATTGGGCGGATGTGGCTGACTCGAGGTGTGAAAGGTTAAACCTCGGATACAGTGAATTGCTTGGGACCAGCCAATTTATTTAAACGATATGTTTACTTATCACAATATATAATATTCTAAAACAATTTCTAATTTTTTTACTCTAATAGTACAATCAGCCTTGTTTGGTTCAGCAGCTGTGTTTACAAATTCCATCGATAGCATTACAATTATTTATGCAAATAATTTAAGCTCCCACCCACCATTCTGTGTTAACTGTTGTACTTATGTTTGTAGTTAGATATTGTGTAGATGTTAGTTAGTAGGTAGTGTGACTCGTAGGTCAGGACGTTTGACCTGTTATCTGGTGAATGTCTATATAGATGTACATGTTTACTATTGATGGTGAATATTCATACACGGTGTGGTTATTGCATAACATTAAAACAAGGCAATCTACAAGTTCACCCACAACCCTGTCTGCCTTGTTTATTTGTTTACAGACCTGACTGAGTGTTGGGGTGTCATTATGTCATCATCAACATGCATGATTAAAAATAAACTTATTGGGATATGTCTAGAATTGACCATCAACCTGTGAGTTCTTGGACAGAGTGACCGCCAGCCTTGAGGGCCAATAGCTGCTCTGGCTTCAGCTCTACGGATGGTCCTTGTCCAGTCTGCATGTTGTTGAATGCACGCGCACTGCAAAACACAATACACACCCACATGAAACAGGTACATTCGTATACTGTATAGTAGCTTGTGCACGACGCACTTTAAATTTCACTCCTTGGCAACTGAGCACCATCTCGCCCGTTCTAAGAAGCACTCATACATACAGAATTTTCTGCATATACTATTTGTAAACAAATGTCCACCACTGTCTATAACCAGGTACTCACCCATACAGGTGGATGAACAGGAGTGTTGCCGAATTAGTAAATTTGCCCTAGGTTCGACATGATAGCACAGGATTTAAATGCAGGTTCTCTCGATCGAGAGTCCAACACCCCACCCACTGTGCTACTGTGCCCCATATCATTTGTAATTGCTACTAATAATTACATTACTTTTATTTCACAACGTTTATTTTGTATCATGATTTCCCTAAGATAATGGTATTTTTATTAATTTGCATAAATATTCTAACAAACCTAATATGTGTTTGTGAATTAAGCATACTATCTGTTAGTTACAGGCTTACTTACTCGCCCATAAGAAAAGGCAAGAGGCTGCATGCAACCAATGCAGACCCATGATTTTATACTGCAAAATGGTGAATCACATTTACTGTCCTTACCAGAACATTGAACAGAATTCTATACAACTGTGCAGAAATCTATAACATTTCTGCAGAACGTCCATTAAAAAAAAATTCTTCAGATCTATACTACACATATATAATTGTTATGTTTCTGTAAGATTCTGTAATCTACAGAACTGATATGGCCATACACAAAAACATATAACTTCTAAAGACATTCTACAGAATTCTAAAGTACTTCTATAGATTCATATAGAAATTGTACAGAATTTTATAACAAAACACTACTGAATACTTTCTCCTGCAGAATCTATTCTGTAGCACACATGACAGCACACAGACCGTGTCGCCAGGACTGACTCACATCGCGATCTGTCGTAGTTTAGCCTTGTCTATCTTCACTCGTAAATCGTTGGTTTTCGCTCTGTCCCTTGAATGTGACCTTGACCGGGATCTGGACCTTCGTCCTCGATGGAAACCCTTCGGTGGGCTGCGGCGACGACCCCGTGACCTTGACCTCGACCTTGACCTAAACAGAAGAGAACAACAGCCATTTTGTTACTTTCATGTCCTGCTGCGTTGTTTTGTTTATGCTGTGTCAGACGCAGACCCTTGGTTATGAAAATAACCAAAATCAACGTCATCACATTGGTCTGTGCTTGGGATGTAGTTAAGACCATCTCCCTGCCTGGGTCCCAGGTTCAAATGTTCGTCACCAAGAATCAAGTAGCCTGGAGGAGATTTCAATGGAAGGTGTCCGATCCTAGGTTTGATTTTGCATTTAATGTTATATTCTTATGATTCTAATACACGTTGAAGGTACAGTGCCTGTCACATTGTGTTTGCTTACTTTACTGAGCTCATAATAATGTTCACAATTTGAAAGTTCAAACTGTAAACAAAATATTCAGTTTCAAAACAGGTATTACTGGCCAAGGTAACCATGCTACCATTTGATGTTCAGTGGACTTCTAGTTTCAAATGACTATACCTGTTAAGTCCAACATACACCATTCTTTTAAAATGTATGAATACAACTAATTCACACGTACCGGGTATGTGTTTTGGGTCATCCACATAATTTGTTTATCAACTTCAAAACTATATACAGCTGTACTAATAAAAGAAATGTTAGCCATTTAATTTATAATTATACCCAACCAACACTTACTCACACAGTTATATTTCCAAACTCTACCCAGAATTCACAGGGACATTAATTAGCTGTGATGTGAATCATTACTAGTATCTTAGCTCTGTGAATCTTTCCTACATGCCCTCAGAGGTGGTGGACATTACAGAACGAAACGTCTTCAAAAATTATCAATATTGTAGGTTTTTGTCAGTTATGCCTTGAAAATGCATTACACATGTGTATGGAGTTTATTTTAGGTTATAACACATCTCAACTGGCTGGTATGTACACAAATTAACATGCACATGTCCCCAAAAAACGTTTGCTGTCAAAAGTGTTATCTTGCAAACAGGCCGGCAAAACACTACCAAGGTCAGGAAAACACCAATAATGCTTGTGAGATATGATAAACAATAGTAATTTCTGGCATAACAACATTTCAGCAAAATGATAGCTTCCTCGGCTATATAGAAAAGAATAAATAGTGGCAGATGCATTTGTTGATGAGACAGGACACCCAAGTGCACAAGGTTGTCTCAGAGGCCAGACAGGACACATTTACTGCTCTGCAGATTAGTGAACCTAACAGTGACACTATTAGGGGTCAGAGCACAGTTAGACTTCCTGGTCTAACCCATACGAATGTAGTACCTTAATAATTGTGTCATTTGAGATATCGAAAAATTCTTTTTATGCGAAATGAGTACAATAGGACAGTCATACTAGTAGGTTTAGTGCTATGATGTATCTGCAGTGCAATGACACATGTTAGGCAGAGTGTAGTTGGCGTAGTGATTTTAAGGATTTTTTCCTTACATGACCCTGCAAATGCAGAAAAGCATGCTCAGTTTGGTCAATATTGAGGGGGAGTACACATGCATGCGTTTTAAGAGAGCCTGAGATATGTTTTTTTTTTAAATTTGATCAACATATCA
>JAODUO010000152.1:447500-500000 GCA_025642075.2 Ridgeia piscesae
AACAGATCTGTTTAGTTAGATGACACAATCACCGATATGTCTGGCTTAGGTGATATAAATATATCCAAGCTCTCCACCACATTGTCAAACTTTGGGTTGACATATTTGCCGGAAAATGATCTGGTGACCTGGGCACTGCTAGATAAAACATCTACCAACAAATACATGAAACCACAACTATACAGTGCTTTATAAACACACTAACACATGTCACGGAGTCTCTAGCTGTACATAGATTTACTTCTTCTGAAGGACAACTTAGAGAGCAAAAAGGAACTTTGGTCTATGCCAGCAACCAGCATGTTTACATTCACCACTCATTTCTGCAACAAGCCTATGTAGCTTTGATCATCTAATTCGGGTCTACTTTTTATTCCCAGGGTTAAAAAAACAAAACAGGACAAGGGTCTTCTCAGTGGATGTCCTAACTGTTTGAATTCATTCCTCTTGATGTCTAGTCAGTGGGAAATAATATAACTGTGTCGTTAAGAATTACTATAAGTACTTGAGTAAGGAGTACTGTGATCTCTACGAGTAGTGATAATGAGTACTTTATACCAGATTGTACTCAAGTAACGAGTACGGTTACTTTTGCATATCTGTAAACATTTAGTAGGTTGACTAATCAATCTTGATCATTGAACAATGGTTATTTTTTGCTGAAGAAAAGAAACAATATAGGAGAAATAAAGAAAAAGAACGTACTTGTGTACATGCTCTGAAAGTACTTGCACACAAATGTTAATCTAATTTGTATGAAACGATAAAGTTATCCAGAGATCCATCCGTCCATCCTGTGGATGGGTAAGACACCTGGTGGTGTTTGTTACACAAAGTAAAGTATTCCCAAAGTACTTGTAAGTAAATTACTAAATGTTTTACCTCTCAAGAAAGGTTTTTCCTTTTTTCTTCATATGTTTCGGCTGTCTCTCACAGCGTTCTTCAGAATTACATTCAAATACTTGTAAGTAGTCATTAAGTAACAAATATAAGTTCTCTACTCTTTAGTGTATACAAGTAAAAGTATGAGTAATGATTAAAAATTGGCATTCGAATGAGAGTGAGAACAAATGACAAGTATTTACACTTCATCAGACATATTTATATATATATATATATATATATATATATATATATATATATATATATATATATATATATATATATATATTGTATCCAATTACTGTCCTTTATCATTAACTGAACATCATAAAAATATATAAAATATTGGTTGTACACCATTTATGTCTTTGTAACTTATTTTATACATACAGAATTATTTATATCTCATTGTATAACGTATATCTCTTACTCTTTGTATGAGACATGCTTGGCCATGATATCTAGTTGTACAACATGTATTATAATACCTTTCGCTACACATTTTCCACATAGTGCATTGAGGTTGTTGACATGAAAACTGATGAAAACAAGACTGTAACTGATGACAGTTTGCCTCATATTTATGCCAAAAACAGTTGTACACACAATGTTCAGCACACCTGTCTCAACCACCCACCTGTCTCACCCACCCACCTGTCTCACCCACCCACCTGTCTCACCCTCCCACCTGTCTCACCCTCCCACCTGTCTCACCCACCCACCCACCTGTCTCACCCTCCCACCTGTCTCACCCTCCCACCTGTCTCACCCACCCACCTGTCTCACCCACCCACCTGTCTCACCCACCCACCTGTCTCACCCACCCACCTGTCTCACCCTCCCACCTGTCTCACCCACCCACCTGTCTCACCCTCCCACCTGTCTCACCCTCCCACCTGTCTCACCCTCCCACCTGTCTCACCCTCCCACCTGTCTCACCCTCCCACCTGTCTCACCCACCCACCTGTCTCACCCTCCCACCTGTCTCACCCTCCCACCTGTCTCACCCACCCACCTGTCTCACCCACCCACCTGTCTCACCCACCCACCTGTCTCACCCACCCACCTGTCTCACCCACCCACCTGTCTCACCCTCCCACCTGTCTCACCCACCCACCTGTCTCACCCTCCCACCTGTCTCACCCTCCCACCTGTCTCACCCACCCACCTGTCTCACCCACCCACCTGTCTCACCCACCCACCTGTCTCACCCACCCACCTGTCTCACCCACCCACCTGTCTCACCCACCCACCTGTCTCACCCTCCCACCTGTCTCACCCTCCCACCTGTCTCACCCTCCCACCTGTCTCACCCACCCACCTGTCTCACCCTCCCACCTGTCTCACCCACCCACCTGTCTCACCCTCCCACCTGTCTCACCCACCCACCTGTCTCACCCTCCCACCTGTCTCACCCACCCACCTGTCTCACCCTCCCACCTGTCTCACCCTCCCACCTGTCTCACCCTCCCATCTGTCTCACCCACCCACCTGTCTCATCCACCCACCTGTCTCACCCTCCCACCTGCCTAAACCACATGTTTCACTCACTTCAACACACAATCACTCAGCCTGCTTGACAGTTCCAGCTGAACGCAGTTATTTTGTAAGAAAGTAACTTACTTTTGGGCATAGCTTTTGAAACGTACGACATTTCAACCTGATGAGTCCTCGACACATCGTATTTTTCAAAAGCTATGTTCCAAAATAAGTTAATTTCTTACAAAAATAACAAAATCTTGGAGCCATGAACAATATATTCCACACTGAACACAGTTGTTCAGCTTTGCCAAAATAAAATAGTAATCTTTTATGAGTATAAATATTATTAATACGTTCAGGCTGACAAGACACCCATTTGTGTTGCTAGTCCCACCTACACTACTGCACCAGTTGTCTTCAACCCACGACTTACAACTGCACAACAATACGGACGAATATAAACTGATGAAACCTAATATTACGACTGACATAAGTCACATTTCCAAAATGTAAAATACGTTTTTTATTATACTTAAAATAATCTAAAAAATAAATGATCTAAATAAATAATTTTCTATGTAATGTTACTGCCTTTAAAAACACTAAATACATTTACAAGACCCACAAAAAGAACAGACCAAAAGGAAACGTTAGAATGACCAGGGAGTGACCTCTGACCCCACGGTGACCCGTCACCTACCTGCTGCGCTGACCTTGACACAGACTCAGCCAGAGAGGCGTGATTCGGTCATGATGAAGGACTTCGTGTAACAACCCCCGGCCACCATGCATGCCACCCCCGACATGACACAGTGACACGAACTGACACATCATAGCCATGTCGTACGACGCAGCGATACAACCTGTGTGACGTCCCGGCACTGCATCACTGTACACCACACACGCAGGCACACACCTATCTGGGCACCCCAGTAGTCCTACCCCCCACCCCAGTCCCTGTGGCTCAAGTCATGTGACATACACACACACACACAGGCAGAAACTATTTCATTCATTAGCATATGTTATGTGGCCTGCAACCATGCCACATAGGTGTGGCTCTCCCGCCTTCCCGCCTTCCCGCCTTCCCGCTGTCTGACTTCCCTGTCCCCCTTGCATAAATAAGAACATTAGCTAACATAAACATTACTGCTTGACTGCCTGTGTATGTGCTCCAGGTAACACCACATGTTTACATCCCCTTTCCCCCTCCTGCCTTTCTCCCTACCTCCCTCCCTCCCTCCCTCCCTCCTGCCCTGCCCTGCCCTGCCCTGCCCTGCCCTGCCCTGCCCTGCCCTGCCCTGCCCTGCCCTGCCCTGCCCTGCCCTGCCCTGCCCTGCCCTGCCCTGCCCTGCCCTGCCCTGCCCTGCCCTGCCCTGCCCTGCACTGTCTTTAACCAAAATGAAGGCTGCCAAATCTATTTTTACTCGTCCGAAAAGACAAGGATTTTTATGAGATGCAGCTGCGATTATGTTTCAAACCTGTCGTTTTTTTCAATTCCATAAACATTGGCGATTCAATTACCGAGTGCGTCGTTGTTCATGGTTCGACGCTTTTTACCACTGCTGCTAAATTTGTTGTCGCGCTCTAATGGGGTTTGGGAAGCTGTGGTATTCCTGACTCTTGTGATCTGTGTAGCATCAACACAAAGATGACAATACAAGAGGAATGGCAGGTTAGATGTACATGTACGTCCACTGCTGTATCAGGCCTCACTCACAAACACAGTCTGGGGAAACTTAGGAAGAGTGGTTGGACCAAAAGTTAACTAAATATCAACTGTGTGTATAATACAGTGTATATATATATATACACACACTGTATATATACATATATATATATACATATATATACATATATATATATCTACACTGTATATACATATATATAGTTGATATTTAGTATATATATATATATATATATATATATACTAAATATCAACTGTGTGTATAATATATATATATATATATATATATATAATATATATATATATATCTACACTGTATATATATATATATATATATATATATATATATATATGTATGTGTGTATCTTTATACATGTATATATATATATATATATATATATATATATATATATATATATATATATATATAGTTATTATTGTTCATCTAAAGACTGTGTGTGTCTGTGTGAGTGTGTGTGTGTGCGTGCATGCATACATGTCTGTGTGCGTGCATGCATGCATGCGTGCATGCAATGTGTGTTTGGATGGATTAAGGCAGTATTTTGTATCATGTTCTAACGTGTAGTCACCTCTTTCGATGTTCATTCAATTCCCCAGACAATCTCTGATTTACCAACCAAATGGTAATGCATTTCAATACCACAAAGTAATTACTAAGAGCTCACCCAATATGCTTTGGGTTGGACAAAGATGGAATTCATGGAAACAATGCATTCACTGAACTGTCAAACAGTGGTAAAACACTCAGCTGTATGAATGAGAAACTGGCTACAGACAGTGGTGGATATGTGGAATGAATAAATGTTGTGCATTAACTGCAGAGTGGCTGAACCCTTCCCAGATAAATAAAAATGGTATCCAATTGAACAGGTCTGTAGGCAGTAAACTGTGAAGTGCTTTGGGTAGTCCTAAAGACTGGATACTGTAATGTAATGTAATGTAATGTAATGTAATGTAATGTAATGTAATGTAATGTAATGTAATGTAATGTAATGTAATGTAATGTAATGTAATGTAATGTAATGTAATGTAATTACCTCCTTTTACTTGACTCCCCAGCCACAAAGGGGATTTTCATTTAACCTAAATTAAACATCAATTTAACCCAGCCACTGCAGGTGAAAATGTCATGGTTACAAAATGACATCTATTTGGACTGGGCCATATGAACCAAAATCCACATAAATACACGTTTGTGCCGTATCATATATTTTTGGACATATTTCCTACGTGTCAGGTCTGGTGTCTAGTCTGTCTACAGGTATTTTTCCACATGTTCTCCAGCCGCTGACAGGACCAGGCGGCCGCCTGACTCTGCCGTCATGAACAGGATTCTTTGCCTGACAAATCGAGAAGAATTGCTGTGGAAAATTTCCGCCCATTTTATGGTGTTTTTGCCACAGATCCGCAGATCTGGAGAAATGAGGTTCTACGACCACACTGGTAGTGAATGAGGGCTCAGTTTCAGAAAGTGCCTACGGCAGTCAATCTTATCCTGCCGGTGCACTGTGATGAGGGAGCAGCCACTACTGCAGGTGGGAGCATTCATTATGTCAATCATCACACACACACAGACTCTGGGGTGGCACTTAACGATGTACACATACTTTGTTACAATACTTAAGTAGTTTTGTTTATCTAAAGTAACAATATTGTCATTCCTATATCAAAATCCTTTTATAGAATGCAATCATGGCAATTCACCGGCCATGTCACAAATGTATTTGCATATAAATTAGTTATTTTATTTTAGTGACTGTTATTTGGTTATGGTTTGTGTAGAGTAATGTAGTTATGTTAGGCTCACATTCGGTGCCAGCCGTAATGTTGAAACTAAAATTATATTAAATTGAATTATACTTTATCTTTACTCCTATTTCAAGTACTTTTGAAAGTTACCTTTCATTCTTACTCTGGTAATTTTCGTCAATGTACTTTCATTTTAGGAGTTTTTAGGGGATTTACTTTTACTCATGTGCAAAACAAAAATAGCTCAGTTGCCATTGCACCAATTCTAAAGAATCCTATGAATTTTTTAAACATCCAACAATAGCAATATATGAAGACTTACAACTCCCAATGGAGCCTAATCTGTAAATATTTTCCCAATCAAATTTTTACAAACCCGCTTCAAAAAGGGTCATTAAGCAGTAAAACTTACCTTAGTGGCCACCTCCTATCAGTGTAATGACTTACTGAAAGTCTCAAATGACTTCCTCCTGTTAGTATATAGTAAGTATCCAAGTCATGAAATTCCCCACAACTGCATCCAGTCTATAATAATAATACTAATTGTAAAACTTCTATAGCGCCTATTATGAAATAAAACTAGAAAAAGAAGCAGAATGTGAAGAAGCTGTCTGGTGTAACATAGTTACAGGAAACTCAACATTAACTGTTGGGTTAGTGTATCGGAGTCCAAACATAAGCATAGAAGAGAATGAAAAAATACATAACGCTATCAAAGAAGTGAGTAAACAGGACTGTATTATTATGGGGGATTTTAACCATGGGCATCTACAGAGTACCGGGAGAGAGGATCAAGAGTTTTTAAATTTAGTACAAGATAGTTTCCTTTCTCAACATGTGTTAGAAGCAACCAGGGGCGAGAACGTGTTAGACATAGTATTGAGCTCACAGAAGGAATTTGTTGATAATGTCAAGATATGTGAGCCACTAGGTGTAGTGATCACAACCAGATACATTTTATCATCAAAGTAAAGGGAGAACGGAATAGAAAAATAAGGTACAGGAAAAATTTCACAAAGGAAGATATAAGGACATGAGGGAATATTTAGCAAAGATAGACTGGAATAAAACACTGAAGAATAAGACAGCAACAGAATGCTGGAATATTTTAAGAGTGAAATTGACTGCGTCGTTGACAAATTTGTTCCGTTGAAAAAACAGGGGAAACGGTCAAAGAAGAAACACTTATCGAAGGAAGCCATTAGAAAAATCAAGTACAAGCAAATGATGTGGAAGAGATATAGACATACTGGAAGTGAAGAAGACTATAGCATTTATAAAGAAGCACTTAATCAAGCTACAGCTGAAATTAGAAATTCAAAGAGAAGCTACGAACAAAAAATTAGCTTTTAATATAAAACATGACAGCAAGAGTTTTTATGCGTATGTTCGAAGTAAACAGAAAGTTCAGGATAAGGTCGGTCCTCTAGAAGGTAGTGATGGAAACATAATAACAGAGGGATTCTTAATGGCAGAAAACCTAAATGAGTACTTTAGTTCGGTGTTTACCAGGGAAGATATTAGTATATTACCAGTACTTGAGACTAAGTTCGAAGGGAGAGAGTTTGACTATTTAGGACAACTAACTGTAACCCCAATAATGGTAGCTATGAAAATAAGAGATGTGAAGGATAATAAATCACCTGGAGTGGATGGGATTCCTCCCAAATTACTATTGGAAATTGTAGAACAAATCAGCATACCGCTTGCAACAGTGTTCAATTTGTCATTAGAGGAGGGAATAGTTCCCTGTTAGAATGGAAAGAAGCAAACATTATACCATTATTTAAAAAAGGTTCGAGAAACAAGTCAGAGAACTATAGACCAGTGAGTTTAACATCGGTGATTTGCAAACTATTAGAAAGACTAATGAAAGATCACCTGGTTGATTTTGATAAATTGATAAACCCATCTCAACATGGGTTTTTAAAAGCGAGGTCATGCTTAACAAATATTTTATGTTTTTTGGAAGATGTCACAAAGTGGGTAGATGAGGGATCACCAGTAGATATAATCTATTTGGATTTTTAAAAAGCCTTTGACAAAGTGCCACACCAAAGACTACTACTTAAACTAAAGGCCCATGGCATAGGAAATGGTATGATCAACTGGATAGAAAAATGGCTTATTGATAGAAGACAAAGAGTAATAGTAGTGATATTGAGGTTTCAAACTGGAAATCGGTTTTGAGTGGAGTACGCAGGGATCAGTACTGGGACCTATTTTATTCTTAATATATATCAATGATTTGGATGATGACATAACAAGCAAGGTGTTGAAGTTTGCGGACGACACAAAAGTGTTTAGGAAAATTAAAAGTGATGCAGATAGACAGCATTTACAAGATGATCTTAATAAGTTGATAGAATGATCTGAGAAGTGGCAAATGCTGTTTAATTTTGGAAAGTGTAAGTGCCTCCACACAGGACATGGGAATGAAGATGCACAGTATACAATGGGTGGTACTGTACTAAATACTACCTTAAAGGAAAAGGACTTAGGGTTAACTATTAGTGCTGACATGAAGGTATCAGAGCAGTGTGGAATTGCAGCAGCGAAGGGAAACCAAATTCTTGGATTAATTAGGCGAAATATAGTGTACAAAGAAAAAGAACTAATAATACCGCTGTATAAAACAATAGTTAGGCCTCACTTAGAATATTGTATACAAGCATGGAGGCCATATCGCAAGGATATTGATATGCTAGAAAGAGTACAAAGGAGAGCAACCAAAATGATATAAAAACTCAGGAATATTAGCTATGAAATGCGTCTAAAAGAATGTGGTTTAACAACACTAGAAACCAGAAGATTGAGAGGAGAGTCAGATTGAGGTGTTTAAAATATTGAATGGGTATGAAAATATTGACAGAAATATTTTTTTCACAGTCAAGGGAGAGAGAAGGACTAGAGGACATGGAGTTACATTAGCAAAGAAGCAGTGTAGACTGGATATTAGAAAATTTTCATTTTCACAAAGAACAGTAAACGAATGGAACAGATTATCAGCTGATTGTGTAGGTGCTAGTAGTGTTAATATATTTAAAAATAAAATCGACATATACCTAAGACGGGCGGGGTATGATAGATAGGTTGGACTCTCGATAAGCCAAATGGCTTCCTAGTCACCTGCCATCTAGAGTTGAATATCTAGGCGGCAATCTTGTTAAATCTATTTCCTTAAAAAGTTCAAGCTCAGAGGCACAACAAACAAAATCATTTGGCTATTCATACACGGGGACAGGCAACAGTTGTCATTGGAGCTTAGGAGCAAAACGTTGTATGGAAACAGATGATCTAAGGGTCCTGAGGATATCAGAGAAATGTAGCAGGATTCACTAAGTATGTAACAGTAACTCCTGCGTCCCAACAGTGACATATGGACAGGTTTCTTTTTGTACAACATATAATACGTAATGTTCATTAAGACATAAATATTATAACAATATTATTGAATATCATTATCATAACAGTCATGAATTTATTAGAAATGTGATATTTACCTAAGAGCTCTACTTACAATGTAATGCCTTTTTATCAATAGAAGCAGCAGGGGAGGTTGGAAGTAAATGATGGTCTTAAAAATAATTGGATGGGGAAATTGGCCTAAACATAAGTGGAGAAAAAACTTATAGGGGCTGAACTCTAAACAAATTATAGGATAACAGAGATTGAGACTTGTGCAATCAAAATTCTTGTCTCCCCCTCAATTAAGTGAGCAAACCGATAATTATTATAAATTATAATCTAGGTTTTGTAAATCCTGTTATATCTATGGCAACTTTTGTTTGTCTCGAAGTATCATCCATAATTCACACTCTTTCTGCCTTATTCCATGGTCATAAATTAACCGCTGTTCATGATTTGTAATAAATAACTATTCATCGTCATTTCCCGATAACGTCCAGTTGGATCCATTTTCGTACATCGGCCCAATTACGCTGCAGTCATCTGGTAGCTGCCAGTCTAAACACAGGTAATAATCTAAGACAGCTGTTTAAAATATACACAACTATTTCTGTGTCGCTAAGTAAACAGCTAGATTGTGGGCGTAACCTTACACCAGTATTAGCCACATGAAGCTAAATTAAAACCCACATGTAATTTAATAGGACTTTTACATTGGCAGAGAAACTTAGAATGAACGAAAGTGGTGGGACTAAAATAGCAGGTGGATGTGGAACCAGCAGGGTAGTTGAAATGGCACAGATAAAGTACAGAAAGTTCTACATCACGTGTAATAATGTAACTGTTACGTATAACCTACATTAGAAGACACATAATTTCTTCATGAGACTTCTATGTACATCATATATACATTTCTTAGCTTACCAGTGGTACATAATTTATTATAATAACTTTAATAATGTTTTAACAGATTTATTTAAATATATTAAGTGTTTGTTTTAAACGAGCATACACCGCACCCCACCAAAGCAAACAAGCTTCGTTGGACATTTAATGCCCTGCAAGGACCCAGTCCAGTATCTGGAAGAAGAACTATTTGCTTGTTTCTGCATGTTTCCTGTCCGACCTAACCAATCTTGTCCTCTTAAAAACGTAAGTTCATGTCACTCTTTTCTAGTAACTTTCTATGAAATGATTTGACAATATGGTGAAAATAACTGTTTTCCGGCCTTGTATGAGAGATCTTATGAAGTATTTACACTGTAACCTGCTTCAAAATTAAGTTATTTTTATTATTATTATTATTATTACGATTCGCTGCAAGAAAGGATAAATTTAAAATGTCATAAAAAACAATAATTTACTGAAATTGGTTTTCTACAATGCACTGTGCATTGTAATACAATTACAAGCAGGGTCAAAACGCTAGTCATTTTCATTATGATGCAATTATCCTGTCCTCAGGATTGCACAAAACCCTGGACCCTTTCTTTACCCCAGGAAGACCTGTTCAATTGAACATCTCCACTTCTCTGGGAGGCATCCAATCAATATGTGAAGAGTATTCGTTTACAAATCTCCACCACTGTCTATAGCCAGGTACTCATTCATACGGCTGAGTGAACTGGACCAATGTACAGTAAACAAACCTGGCCAAAGTTTGACATGGCAGCACAGCTTAAATTTCAGTTGTAACCAGCTTAGGATAGCAGGAATGTTGAGGTGGTAACTGACGTACCCAGTTTGTTGCTGCACAGAAGGACGTAAGCTAAGTAGTCATAATTTCAGATGAGACTGACGTCTCTGTTGTGTTTACGACATTACATTCCGAGTCTCCCACGGCCGTGTCTATGCAACACTGCACATAACTGTCACACTGGTCGGCCGTTCATCAGTCAAGGCAAATACCACTGTCTTCCTAGAACACTTCCTGCTTCGGAACCATAGACAGTCTAACAAACACACACAACGTAGCTTTATGTAGAGACCCGTCCATCCATCATTTGGATCGGTAAAAACGAATATGGAAGGTTAAAAATATGGGTGGACGGGTGGGGGGTGGGTAAAAAACTGAAGGAGCAAAAAAAGGTCTTCCAAAACCATAGATATTGTTAGTTATGCCTTGAAAGTGAGTGAAAATGGTGTCACATGTGGATTTGTAGTCCATTTCAGGTCATCATACACATTTTAAAGTTTGTAGACTGGCTTAACAATTAATATCCATGTGTCCACCAAAACATGTGTGACTGGCAATAATTTTATCCTGCATAAAGCCCTGACACACAACATTCGGTATACTACGGTTTCACACTTAACATAGGGGCTTAGACAGACACCCCCTCTGTCTGGTCACAATGGGTGATGGTGAGTCTATTTTAATAATCAAAACAAAGACAATTGCAATACACAAAAAACAATGCAATCACATAACTGTAACCAAAAATAAATACCATTTTCAACATGCATGATTAGAACATATTTCTATTTTTAGCACAGCTGAATATTATTACATGTATCATAAAAACCAGTTGAGATATGGAATAACAAGTTGAGAAGTCCAATATAGAAAACACATGTCCGTAACAGCAAAATATTATCAGTGTATTATTGTTTTTAAAGCAATGGATACTTCTAGAACATTTCAAAGAACTACCTTGAGAACTTCGTCTAGTTGCATAGACAGGCTCATACAGACAAGACAGGTGTAATTTAGGGGAGTCAGCTGGTCACTAGATCAACTAATAGTTCCAATCTAGAGCCCACACAAAATACCATCATTGGTACAACTGGTTGTGAAACCAATCAAATTGATCAGAATTAATCAAATAAATGACTCAGATGACATTGGTTTTTCACTGATGAAAACCTAATCTGGCCAACAATGACTGAGACTGACATAAATCACTTCCACAGATGCTACTCGTGCACTAAAATGCACACTTCTGAATGATTCACCATTTGCAAATAATTATTTCTAGCAACAGGCCTAATATGGCCTGTGGTATCTGACACATGTCAGATGTCTCAATGTTATGTCTATGCAAAATTTGAGAAAAAGTTAGTCCTCGGATTCTAAAAAAGAAATACAGAAAATGTAAAAATTTTCAAGTCCTTGAAGGCCACAGGGTACCTTTATGACAATTCAATCAAATAAAAAATTATCATGCATAGTGGCAATGCCCTAATATATGTCTATGCCAAAATAGATCCCAAACAGTTTCTGAGATATAGGAGCTAACAGCGCATGGTGGATGCAGAGTGGTAGATGTCATAAATGTGAAGGACCTACAGCCCAAAGGACTAGTAAAAGGGCCTAACATCTAAACATATGCAGAAACATTACTGCTCTGCCAAAATAATTAATACAAACAAACAAACAAACAAACAAACAAACAAACAAACAAACAAACAAACAAACAAACAAACAAACAAACAAACAAACAAACAAACAAACACATGTATGACAGAGAGTTATAATAAACATTAACTTATTTTATCATTTGAAGTGTATTTACCTAGGTATGTAGGAGAGTGTAAACAGATTGCTGAGAAAGCGACAGCCATTGTTCTACTTTTTCCAGCTCTGCAGTTTCACAATCACAGAGCCAACCGCCAAATGAATCAATAAAGAATACAAACTTTGCCTCATCATGATCTAGGTTCTTGAATACAGACACAGGAGCCTAAAGAAATAGATTTAGATTCAGCCTGGTGGACATTCACCTCTTGGTTGGATACAAAGTGATGTACAGCTGTGCACTAAGGATTTCACTTGTGTATATTATAAAAAAAAAACTGTGGCTAGACACAACTATAACCTGTAAACAGTTCCTAAAAGTGAACGAATGCAAGCAGTTGTAATTTCACTAGCAGCTCAGCCTCTGATCTAAACCATCCAAACGTTGCTGTAAATGATAAAAACAGACTTCCTTGAAGACGCCTCGCCATCGTTCACTCACTCCGATGCAAACTTCTTGACAAGTGCATCTGGTTTTCGAACATTCCACAGCTAAATGCCGACGAAACTGAATCTTCTTAATCAAACGAATCAAACTTGCTCAGTCGAAACCCTGAATGGGAAAAATGATTGTCTGCACATATGAGCAACATGAAATATCTCAACCATTTGTAGCTATCAATTAACACCTATTCGCATTGAGGCAAGTGGATGATGCAGCGGCCATAGAGATATGAGAGAACCGCGAGAGAGTTAAAGTTACCGCTGCCACTTGTAATTCCCCATTGCCAAAGTTGTGATTTACCAGTCCATCCTGGTCAGTATTCAGTTCAAGGTCACTGGATGAGCAAATGTTGCCACCTCATAAAACAGTACTCACCCATTTCTCTGACCCAGTTCCCTATCATTCTGGGCACAAGATATATCGACTGATGGAGTAGGATTTCTCTGGTGAAATGGAAACCAGATAAAACATATGGATCGAATGTTATAGCTAAAGCGTTTTCGATGAGTCAATGTCAGTTTTTCTAATTCCAGAATATTTGAATGGGTACTGGACAAGTTGGCCGCCAACCAGTCAACACTGCAACTTGGCACAAGGCTGACATTCAAACACTTCGTAAATGAGAAAAACACTATATTAAAAACCCAAATAGGTCAGTAGCAACATCATAGGTGTTTGTACACATCAGGACAAATAAAATATTTAAATTGTCAGCTGTCAAAAAAAATGCTGTATAAAAAATTTTGATGTCCAAAAACACAATCACTCTATAATTTTGACACATAAAACATACACTATACCCTATAGAAACACTTACTTTTGTATATTAACAAACAGTTATTAAAGTAAGAATGTGTGTTGACCTAGGTCAGTGGCAGGTCAAAACAAAAAGATTGACCAGTCTCAAAATCAATAACCTGTATTAAAATTGTCAACAAAGGGATGAAGATAACTTATGTTGATGACCTTAACAAAACTATGCACACTTCTATTAAACTGCCTTTACAAATCATATAAATTGTTTACATTAGCATTACAAAATAAGTGTCATGGTAGAATTTGAGATAGATAATGAAATCAGTTTATAAAACAAGGTAAGTTCTTATAAAGCTCAATATCCAATCCTTAGGATTGTCCAAAGCATTTCACACTTTCCTCCCTGCCAGACCTGTACAAGTAGTTCAACTGAACAGTGGACATAATCTTGACTTATCTTGGAAGTATCCAGCCACACGGCAATTAATGTGCAAAACATATCTGTACACAAACACTGTATACAGCCAGATACTCATTTGTACAGCTGAGTGAACAAACTTGCCCACCATGCAACAGTGTCGCACACGATTCAAACCTGGATTCTCTTAATCAAGAGACTGAAGCTCTACCCACTGTGCCACTGTTACAATTTTGTACTATAAATTGTAGCAAACTTTGTTCACTAAATCTTGCACATCTTGTCATGCCAGCTGTTATGCTGTGTCACATTTACACATGTTGTTTGGTGGAATTCCTCTGATTTTCTAATTCACACAAATCCAGGCAGGTGAGATAATCTGATGATGGATAACAGTGACCAGTATGAATGTCTATTTGCTGTCAAGATTCACGATAAAAGCATTTTAGAAAACATACTTTGGTGTGTATGATGATTTCAGGTTCTGCTTTTCGTACTGAGAAAGTTGAGCTTTTAGTTCATTTATGAAATCACCATTATTGTGCGCTACTCTTTGTGTCATGTGACAATGTTGGTGTCAGGTGATTGTCACATGACAACAGTTCCAAAACAAATCACATGAAGATTGTAGCCAGAAGAAATAACCAGAAATAAACAGTTAAATTGTGTGACAGTTATCAATGGTGTACCTTATCAACAACTTTACATGACAACAGCATGCAACTTAGAATGATGCTGATAAAGAGACTGCAAATGTCCTGAATGCTCTCTAGAACATCATCAACAATTCTTGGAAATCACTTAATCTTCTCATCACATTGAATCTTTCTCGAAAACCTAGCAAAATCAAAGGGTCAATATTTAAGATACACTAAAACACTTCTGTGATACTACAAAAATTAGTATGGGTTCAACAAATTCTGAGTAAAGTGTGCCCAAACAAGTTACAAAGAAAAAACTGCTAAATTAACTAACATATGCCCCTAAATCACCAAGCCAGATTTGTGTATAAAATGAGCGACATTTAATGTCTGTGATATGCCAATAACTACTCTACATTCCAACAAATAATTTGTAAGCGACCATAAAGAACAGCCTAACTGCCCCAAAACTGTGTGAATG
This sequence comes from Ridgeia piscesae, assembly GCA_025642075.2. Lineage (NCBI taxonomy): Eukaryota > Metazoa > Annelida > Polychaeta > Sabellida > Siboglinidae > Ridgeia > Ridgeia piscesae. The sequence continues at coordinate 462,988 of JAODUO010000152.1, forward strand.
AAACCAATTCATTGGTTTTAAACTCAGCTAGTAAGCACTGGTCGTATCCATATATTGAGAGCACCCACAGTGTTATGACGTTATGGCTAGTTAATGTTTAGTTTACGTCGTCTTGTCGTACATTTACCCGGGCAAGTACCATTCCGCAAACTGATTCATTCAATCAAACAGCTGGGAATATATAATCTGATCCTACTCATCCAAGCATTAACTCAACTACAAATGTACAGTATAAACTAACCGTACATCCACAGCTTATGCATCAGCTTCATACAGGACTTACTACTTAGCGAGATGTCTATTTTCAAAATATAACATAAAGTTTCAACAGAACAATATAACCCACACATTTCAACCTGGTTATTCTATGTCAATCATTCACAGGATAACAAGTAATTGTAACATTTATTCCTTGGATGCAATTTAAACATATATTTATTCCGAGAGATTTCAATTAAAATTTATATTATATGTTTTTATATATGTACTGTCATGATTGTTTTTATTATTAAGTTGTTTTATTATTGATGTGTAGTGTTCAGTTATCCTTCCTATTACTGGGTGGTCTGGACCTGTTTGATTGGGAATAAAAACAATACAAAACAATCAATAGGTATAAATATTAACCTAATTCATACTTGTAATTTGTTTAAGTTTGTTAACGTCTCAATACGCATGTGTTAAAAACAGAATATACTTTATATTACATGTAATTGACCTGGTTGTAACTTAAGTCAAACAAACGATCTGCCTTTGAACTTTAATGGCCTAAAGTTCTGATGACAAACACCCTCGCTGACCATCCTGTGGAAAGGTGATTAACTGCAGCTACTTGTGTTGGCAATGAAACACAAAGACACGTACTAACTCATGTTGATATGCAAGCCTACAACCTAATTAAAAGTTACCTAACACAGTGAGTGTATGGCAAAACATCACCATGGCGTTCATGCATGCTCACAGCTCTACGCCAAAGTTCAGGAAAACCCTCACACGTGTACACCCGGAACAACCTGTTTGCCAAAACATGGCCTCCCTAACACAAGTCTCTAGCTGACTGCCAGCAAGTATTTCATGTCGTGCTTCAACACTTATGTGGTCCTGCATAAACATCTCTGAGCTCATATGACCGATGCAGAAGCTGCATGCTACATAACACCTGCTGAAAACCAGCAAGTGTCTCTCGCAGATGAAAGAACCAAAAGTAATCCAGCTCTCGACAGGGTTTGAACAATAAATATCCACACTTAATTATAAGCTGAAAGGTCAGATAAATGTACCTCCTTCAACAAACTCCTGCATGTTAGACAACATTCTGGTTCAACTGACATATTTGATCAACATAAAGTTACATTACAGGAAATTTATGATGACGGGAACTTATCACAGCATGCATAAAAAAGTAACAAAAATGGTAATGGTATTTGAGTTAAATGCATTCAGGTGACTGACTATCCATCTTAATTCTTCGAACTGAAGAAACCACAAACATATTCTATAAATTATTTTCACTGATCTAAGACTAACAACCCTGTGGTACCACTCTAAGGGGAACAAGAAGTGATCGGCACTACACCATATCATTCTAACTCTAAGAGGCATATGTCATTCCAAGGGGCGCGTGAAGTGATTGACACTACATCGTGTCACTCCAAGGGGCACGTGAAGTGATTGACACTACACCGTGTCACTCTAAGGGGCGCGTGAAGTGATTGACACTATACCATGTCACTCTAAGGGGCACATGAAGTGATTGACATTACACCATGTCACTCTAAGGGGCACGTGAAGTGATTGACACTACACCATGTCACTCTAACGGGTACGTGAAGTGATTGACACTACACCGTGTCACTCTAAGGGGTACGTGAAGTGATTGACACTACACCATGTCACTCTAACGGGTACGTGAAGTGATTGACACTACACCGTGTCACTCTAAGGGGTACGTGAAGTGATTGACACTACACCATGTCACTCTAACGGGTACGTGAAGTGATTGACACTACACCGTGTCACTCTAAGGGGTACGTGAAGTGATTGACACTATACTGTGCCACTCTAAGGGGTATGTGAAGTGATTGACACTATACTGTGCCATTCTAAGGGCATCACACAGTGGGGGCATTATGTTTAAGTCTGACAAAACATAAGACAGGTTATTTGGGACGCCTCACACAACTTACATGTTGAGAAAAGATCCTAATATTAGGCATGAAATTGGCTTGAACAACAAATAGTGTTCAGTGCTATTGGTATATGTATTCTGCCTAATGTAAAGGCTATGTCTTACCGAGTGAAAACATATTGAACTGTCATTTAGTTGACATTAACAAAATGTTTGCCATTTTTGAGAAAATTCTGGCAAATTTTAATATATTGCCATTATTTGTTGAACTCATATAATTTTAATTCTTAAAAATCAATTTGTTTAAATTAAAATGTTGTTTTTATTTTCTAAATAATTTGTTGTAAAGGGCAAACAACTTTAAACAAATACAGGATTATCCTGCAAATGATTAATAATTTTTTTATAAACTCTCTGTCCCTGTCCTGCAGCATAGAGTACCCCTCACCCCGGTATGTTGAATTCATGCAATAGTCAAAACTTTATTTCGACAGCACAGCTACTTTCAGAGATATCTTAATTCAAAATGTCTATGTATACGTAGAAATTTGACAACAAAGTTGAAAGGAGAAAATAGCTGTCAGTTTCCATAATGGATTTGATACTATCATGCTTAATCAATGCATAAAAATCATATACAGGCACAAAACTGTTACGAAATAAGAATGGGACAAATCTGGAATTTCATTTGAATCGAATATACCAATATTCAATGGCTTCGAAATCAATTAGAATATTGAACAGTGTTGAGATGTCTTGCCAGGACGCGGCGTCACCCATGGCCATGAGTTCAAGTCTGAGCTGGAGTTATCGGCATCCGTGGCCATACGCATCAATCTTTTTGTTTACTTTCTGACCTAACCATGAAAACGATTTCCTATAGCCACCAAACTCCTCCTCACATATTTTATGTATATACACACCCACCAGGTTACCAAATAAAATAATTTAAATTCATGTAAAGAATAATATTTAAACAAAATAAAATCATGCAAAACTTGACCTGATCAACTATGGTAGCTATGCATAGCTTGGCGATTACAGTAACATCGGTAATTTATCAAAGGTGTCAATATTATGGTAATCATAGAGCTACATGCAGCTGCCACTGTTGATACCGAGTTGCGGCGAGTTTCGCGCAAGTTTGTTTTGAGAAATTTTATTTGCTTCAGTAATGTTAGTGATTTTATTTTGTAAACAAATATGTATATAAGATACATGAGGAGTAGTTTGGCGGTTGTATGCTGTCATTTTCACAGTTAAGTAAAAACTAAAAGATCACCCGGAACCATTTTTGTGGCGGACCCAGAGGAGGACATGAAGGAAAATATTCGAGTGATATTCGGCACATTTTTTTATTTTGAATAAAATCGAATGGCGGGAAAAAAGGTTTGAATATTCAAAATTTTGAATATGAATCGAATTTCGTCCCATCCTTATTATGAAATTAATGTTTATTGAGAGTAAATATACAAAGGTATTGTGACCTGGCAGAACACCAGTTTGTGTATTTCCTACAACTACAGTTTCTGAACCAGGGGGTTGGGGGCTCGGGACAGGACTTAGTTTAAAATATTTTAGAAGGGGAGTGCACTTTGATATTTTTGTGAGCGTTTAAGACAAGTGTAGTTGTAGTTTTTGTTGAGCTTTACAGAGGGGTGCCAATTATATGGTTTTTGAGCTCCTCAAGTGGGTGCAATTAGAGGATTCTGAAAGCCTGAAAGAAGTGCAATTGTAGGTCTTTTGATAGCCTCAAGGAAGTGCAACTGTAGGTCTTTTGATAGCCTCAAGGAAGTGCAACTGTAGGTCTTTTGATAGCCTCAAGGAAGTGCAATTGTAGGTATTTTGATAGCCTCAAGGAAGTGCAATTGTAGGTCTTTTGATAGCCTCAAGGAAGTGCAATTGTAGGTCTTTTGATAGCCTCAAGGAAGTGCAATTGTAGGTCTTTTGATAGCCTCAAGGAAGTGCAACTGTAGGTCTTTTGATAGCCTCAAGGAAGTGCAATTGTAGGTCTTTTGATAGCCTCAAGGAAGTGCAACTGTAGGTCTTTTGATAGCCTCAAAGAAGTGCAACTGTAGGTCTTTTGATAGCCTCAAGGAAGTGCAACTGTAGGTCTTTTGATAGCCTCAAGGAAGTGCAACTGTAGGTCTTTTGATAGCCTCAAGGAAGTGCAATTGGAGAGTTTTCTAAATCCTCAAGGGAGTGCAGTTGGAGGTTTTTCAAGTCTCAAGAAGTTGCAAATGGAGATTTTTAATGAGCCTCCGCTGTGTACAACAGTAGTTTTTTACTATAAGTTTAATGATTTTTATTCGCCTCAAGTTAGTGGAATTGGAAATTTTTTGAAAGCCTCGTTGGAGTGCAACAGGAGATTTTCCTAAAGCTTCCCGGGCGTGCAGTTGGGAGATTTTTTTAAAGCTTCAAGGAAATGCAGTTGGGAGGTTTTTCAACAGTCTCAAAAGGATGCAAACAGAGGTTTTTCGAGAGCCTCCACTGGGTGCAACTGTAGGTTTCTGATGATAAGTCTCAGCCTTCCGAACATTCAGGATGTTCCGACGCCAACAAGTTGACTGCCAAGATGAACTGTCTCACCTGCTTTTCGAGCGGGCTCTCTTCCTCGAAGATCCCTCCCGGTCTCCGCTGCCCTTCCGGTGCTTCTTCCTCTTTTTGTGCCTGTGCTTCCGCTTCTTCTTTTTCCCAGACTTGGCCTCGCCATCGGACGCCGACACCGACTCAGTCTCACCATTGTCGTTGTTCTCCGAGTCACTGTCGTAGCTGCTCACCTCACCTGCATGTCAGAGTAACGACAACGCGTTACATTTTATTATGGGCATGAATTTTTTTAAACTCTATTAAAACCTTAATTTTCATTTTGCTTTCTTTCAAACAATAAACAGGTATAGCCTGTCTAAACTGTCCACCTAGATGTCTTTGTGCAACCATTCCAATCTAAACATGTGAAGAGGGAATATGTAATTTTTTCTGCTCTTTAAATTTCTGACTGACCGCTTTCCAACACAAACTTTGCCCATCCAAATGATGGGTGGATGACTGGATGGGTCTTTGGATGTTGATAAACATATGGATGTAACTCAATATTTTGTCCAAAAAAATAAAACAACAGATCAAGTTTATCGAAAACATTCTTGAGCATATTGTAAGTTATTTTGCCACAGAAGTTTAAGATGGATCTGGTTGCCTACTGGATGAACCAAGACATATTGTGCTATCAGCCATGTATTCACAGAACAACATTTGAACTTCTGTAACTGTGCCTAAACTACTGTACCTACCTTCTTCTTTGTTTTGCGATGAGATCAGTTCGGTGCTTTTTTCCGAGATTTTTATACCAAACTTGAACCCACCCTGTGGTTTCACTGTTACATTTGCGTTATCAAAGACACTCTGTGATGCCGATGGTTCTTTATCACTTTTGGCATCCTGTCCTTTAGAAGACAGAGCGATATCCCACAAGCTATCGTCCTTTTCTGCTCTCACAGTAGCGTCCTGTTGAAGGTGTGTCGAAACTTCAACAACTTTGCCTCGGTGATCATTTCCGTCCTTTTCCGTGCTAGGCTTATTACTTTTCACAGCCACAACTCGGACAATAGGAATGCAGTGTTTATTGGATACTTGGCAGGCACTTGATTCCAGTTCATTCTGGGATGCTGTGTCAGAGCTCTCTGCCTGAGTTTGCAGATCTGTTTTGATCGTTTGTGTATTTGTGTTACCATCACTGTTGCCAGTTGTTGTCAAGCCATTTGTGTTATTGTCACTGGCAATGTCTATCTGTAGTGCCCCGGGACTGTCCGTCTGACTTGACCGTCTGTCTGTATCTGACACCCTGTTGTTAGTACCTTCTTCCCTCTGTTCCTGTGAACTGTGTGTGTCTCTATCACTGTCTCTCCAGTGTGAACTGTGTGTGTCTCTATCACTGTCTCTCCAGTGTGAACCATGTCGACTTCTCCGCTCACTCTTATGTTTACTACTTTTGTGATGGCTTCTATCCTTGTGTTTCGACTTGTGGCTCTTCTCCTTGCTATCGAGCCATCTCCCATCAGCATTACCAACCTCCTTGCTCTTGAGCTGTCTCCCATCAGCATTACCGACCTCCTTCCTCTCGAGCCGTCTCCTGTCAGCACTACCGACCTCCTTGCTCTCGGGCCATCTCCCGTCAGCATTACCAACCTCCTTGCTCTCGGGCCGTCTCCTGTCAGCATTACCGACCTCCTTGCTCTCGATCCATCTCCCGTCAGCATTACCGACCTCCTTGCTCTCGAGCTGTCTCCCGTCAGCATTACCGACCTCCTTGCTCTCGAGCTGTCTCCCATCAGCATTACCGACCTCCTTGCTCTCGAGCTGTCCTCCGTCAGCATTACCGACCTCCTTGCTCTCGCGCTGTCTCCCGTCAGCATTACCGACCTCCTTGCTCTCGAGCCATCTCCCGTCAGCATTACTGACGTCATTTGTACACTCGTGGTTATCTTTAGCCTGAAGTCTTAGTTGTCTCTCCTTCTCTCGTCTCTCTTTCTCCTCTTTCTCTTTCTTCAGTTTCTCCTCATATTCGGCTTCAATCGTCTCCATCTTTATAGAGAGGAATTCTTTGAAGAGCTCGTCAATGAGATTGCTGGTGTTGGCAGGACCTGGTACCTCGGCTTCGGGCGCTGAATCGTCATATTTCTCCACTGCGTTCGCTTCCTGCTTCATTTGCAGCAGTTCCCCCGTTTTGCGCCTGCTTTGCTCGACATCCATGACAGTGCATTCAACTGGTTTAAGCTCTAGCAGGTGACACTCGACTGGTTCTGACTTAACCTCAGTAGTGGAGGAGGTGGACGACGCCAACCTTCCTGCGCTGTTAAAATGGCGCACTATCTTCACCGGCCGATATCTCGGGGAATTCAGGTCCGTTCCTGTGCCAGACATGTCTACTGAAAATAAAGATAACACCATCTTTACCACACTGGTGCACCTTAATGATTGACTACATTTACGTTCACATTACATTTATGTGATCTCCATATTGTAGAGAACAAACTTACAAATTGTCATTGACACAGGTTGATTAGTTCAGGATATATTAATTAGACTATGATTCTGCAAAATATGAATCATTTTATTTATTTTAAGATGCCATCACACAAAATTTTTACGTTCCAAATCTCAAACTTCAATAGCTAAAATATTATAAACATACCCATAGTGACCATGTTACATTTATTCCATTGTACAATACCTTCATATTGTGGTTATTGTTTTGCTTCTGGCATTTGGAAAAACTGTCATATTGGTCCAAATTATTAACTTTCCAAGCTCCTCACCTACGTTATGGTACTTTCCCTATAAAAATAACATAGACGAGATGCTGTGCCTATCAAATCACACATGCCTATCAATTAAATTTAGGTATTTTTATTAGCATAATTATGAGTATTAATAAGGCTTGGATTTTTCAGTGAGACTGACCTTACTTCAATCTGTGCATGCTGTTTCAGACATTGAAATAAAATCTCTACTACTATAAACATCAATAAATTGTCCGTTCACTAGTATTTATGTGTAAAAAAGTTGTAGATTTCAGAAGACTTGCAAAACAACCATGAAATACCCAATAGATTTGGCATTAAATTCGGAAAAAGATACATGTGGTTTTGTGAAGATTACATTTAATTTTTGACCGTAACAATATCAAAAAGGTAAAAGTTTTTTCACTTGTGAATCAATAATTACTATCAGTTCAGAAACTTGCTACCTCTCAATATGCGTGCCATCAGTTAAGTTGCTGATGTATATGCAACATATTTATAATAATGTGGATCCTAACTGCAAACCAAATATGCAATATACAAAAAGTTATTGTACTGATAACTTGGAGCATGTTTTAAGTATTTGTTTATTATCAAAAGTGGATCCTTCATCGCGATGAAACATATAGCCTTTGCTATAGACACCAGTACAAGACAATCTTTGCTGTGAGGAACACATGCTCATCATTATTGACATTTTACTAAACTGTCTTTATAATATTTTTGGTGTTTATTATGCCCATTTGCATGATCGAATGTTATAAATACATATACTGCCACACGATACGAGTTACCTGTATCCGATACGGATTTTGGCATTTTTTAAAGTGATACAGCCGTACTCTTTTTTTATACGGATTTTAGCTAAATTTATATATAAATTATTTTTAATCATATTATGCCAATGTATGCGCCACAAAAACTATACAGTGTACTGTGTAATGGAATAACCATTTATTGTTAGTGACTAAGTAAATCGATTCAAAACAAACAAACTAAAACCACCGATTAATTTATTGTAGTATGCAGACGAAGGCGTGCTCGTAAATTTTAGTTTTGAAAACCATGGCAGGTGGCTGGCTCAACGGGTGGGAATGGTACAATCTGCCATAGGCGAAACAGTTTGCTATTTCATGAAAATAAATACTCTTCGCCAAATTGGCTAAATGTTATTTTAGTTGCTATTAGTGACGTTATCAGCAGTAAACGACTGCTTCATTTCTTGCCTGCCTGTTGAAATTGCCTAAACGATTGCAAATCAAACCGACCTTGTTTCTATCTATTAAATTATATTGGGTTATTTTTTGTTTTATATGTTGTATTCATGTGTTGTTATGGTATGTACAGCAAATTTGTATACAAGTTATCTGATACAGATTCGTACAGAATGTTAGGTTAAAAATACAGATTGCCATCCCAAAAATGTGGTATGTCTGACTGTAACATGTAGGCCTTAAAAGCGGTACTTATGTAGAATTTGGACCCACCTCAAACGGGCCATTATAACTGCATATTTGCCTGCATTGGATACCGCACACCAATTCTAATCCTAACCCTAATAAATCAGCATTCATTTATTTGTTTTACATATATTGCATTTTGAGACCCAGATAGTGCTCTGATTTGGTCCTAATTTGTGCTAGCCGCAAGCGCAGTGGCTGTATGTTACTATACCATGCACATGGAATGAGCAATAACAGTTTGTTTATACCAACCGCATCGTCTTTTTGACCTCAAAACTCCAATAAAATGTGCTGTTTATAAACACAAATATGCGTGAGATGATGTTGAATGATTAAATTAACAAAGTGAAGTATCAAATGTTGGCAAAGATATAGTTATAATGACAAAATTTAGGTGGATCCGAATTCTACATAAATGCCTTAAAAGCTGCTAAGGAATGTTATTTTGTTTAAAAGAATAAAAAAATATTTACATTACCAGGAAGGATAGGTAATAGAAATGTCAGCAAACTGTCAATGCGTTTTTAATTTGGGGATACTCGTACTGCTGTCTTGTGAACGGTCTAATTCTGTGGTACTCACACCACCAATTTGTCCCATGTAAAAGCGCTCGAAACAAACTAATATGTTATTTTAATAGCGGATCTACATGTGGGTAATGGCGGAGAAATATAATTGTGGGCTTAACCACCAAAACTATCGTTGACGTCGATGAAGTGTCACAACTCCAGTCCCAGAGCGATAATATGGCAAAATATTTCTTTTCCTACGCCGACTCGTACAACAGTAGGTATCCTTTTCATACATGCACCCAAATGACCATCGTATAGTCTTGATATAAGTAAACAAAATAAATATGAATGTCTACCTTGTTAATTAACTATAAAATAAATGTATATAAAATATTATTGTCATCGCTTCTTTTTGGAAAACTGAGTAATACCGCAGCAAATGGCGACACCTGCAATGGTTGTAGAATTTGTTTCGGTTTTTTTATGAGGGTGGTGCTGTCTGGTCGACTAGCAGCATATTATTAATAATTGTTATATGTTATATATGAAAAAAGACTAATCACGCCGTCCCAGATTCAGTGTTCCTCAATCATTTCTTCGTGACTTGATCCATGGGGCGTGTGCGTGGCGTTCCAAGATGTCAATCAGTGCAACAGTTCCAATCCAGGGAATTCCACCCTGGCCCTGGGATTTTTTGATGGAGCGAACGAATGAAGTTATTATGTGGAAGCATTGAGATAAAGTATACGTCGAAGTACTAATACATCCCCCAGGCAATAAATTATTTTGTCAACTAGGAGTTTTTACAGAAAAAAAATTGTTTCATTGTTCTTTAAACATTTTAGTCTTACAATATATATTAAGTATATTCTTACATCCTTAGCACAGCATTATATAGAATATAATGCTATAGGATATTGTTTAGGATTTTTTGATGTCTAGAAAAGTTTTACAATAGAATTGTATATAATTCTGGTATAGAAATATATAAGAAATTGTGACGCCATAAAAATTCCACATAATAATTTTTATTCTGTAGAATTGTATAGAAATCGAAGTGGGCAGATATTCTAAATATGTTTCATATCATCCATTTTTGTATAGAATTCTTCAGAAATTGTCTGTATAAACATATTTTTTGCCTGGGATATCCACAAAAAACACTGATTTATTTGACAATAATATATGCATATATATATATATGTATGTGCATGTTTGTAAGCACCCAAAAAACAGTTATAATTGATCGGGCGTTATATAAGTATTTTTACTATTATTTACTGGGTTGGCAGTATTGTTTTTCTATCTCTGTGCTGATCAATACTGATGCTTATATATTTAAATGATCTGTGTGCTATTTATAGCACAGCATGATCTATGTAAACTTATGATAAGTCTGGATTCACCTCACATCTGCCGTAGCACATATCAACTGCCTGACAAATAAATGAATTAAAATATCAACAAAACACAGTTGGTACTGTTTATATAGGAGAACACATTTTTACATGGATTATGTACAGCACTGCAAACATGGCCAATATAACAAATAGCATCATCATAAAATATACGTCATTTACAGTTTTTACAGCTGCACAGATTACATGGACACAACCAACTTCGTAGAACACTAATATGTGCACATCAGATATACAAATAGTCTGTGCTATTTTACACGTTACACCAGTGACCAGCAACATTCCTCTGAACACATATCACGGCACATATAAATAGCTCAAGATTCTATTCTCTTCATTTTGCCATCAGAATTCTTCCTCTACTGACCTAGATAATTGCAAGGCCAGTTAATTATATTAATATTATGAGTAATACATACACGTGTGCAGTTCAAGTGTGTATTTGTGTTATGGTCAAAAGTTTGTGTTAGATACGTTGGTAATTTGTTGTTGATGTTGCAGAGTTTGAAACATAATTTTGCAGTGACTGTTCATGGTCTTTACATTTTGCTGATGAAATAAATAAATGTTCCCTTCACTGATCCCATGTACAGTATTGATTTGTATACCACTGTGGGAATAGTAGGTATTTTTAGTTACAATTACAAATGAGTGGGTGGCTCTCATGTTAGCAGCCTTGGTGATATATAGTCTTCTGACATAATTTTATTGATATTGTTTTTTGTTCATATGTTATATACACTGTACTTGCATTTGTCAAACAAAAATGTTCCAGTTCCAGTACATGGTGATGAATAAGTTATGAAAACACCACACATAACACCACCCACTTTGGTGGTAAAGTTATCGAGAAATACAAAGACATATAATCTGAAATTTTTTAACAGCAAAAACACATCACAAAGAAAAACCAAATTACGGTAAATATTGCAGCACTAATGAGAACAGAATACTTGAGAGGGTGCTACTTGGAGTGAGACCTAAAGTATTATTTTGTGATGTAAGCAAATGCGACCCATGCTCTTGTTTGCAAGTGTAGTTAGGCAGTGATGATGCAGTTTGTTTAATGTATTAGTAAGTTTGTTAGCTGTAATTCTGCTTATGGAACATAACAGCACCATAAAAAATGCAGCATCCTGAATGCAACGCTATCTCTTTGTCATTCTATGAAGGAGATTATTATCAGATTATATATTATTATATTATCAAATTTGGAATCTTTTGACACACATGTGCATTCACAAAGAATTTTTTTTTACTAATACAAAGATTAATATTTCTATGTACGTTCCTGTATGCCCATTAGTGTGCTAGAGAGAGTTAGTTTCTCTGAAAAAAAGTCACATCATTTTTGAATTAATCTTCACAAAGTAAATATAGTAACATTATAATTCCACACTTCATAAAATGAATTGTACAGCACAGGGCTGTTGAACAGTTCAAATCATGCCCCCCACACCCACACGTTGTCACTAACTACGGAAAAATGTTCACTACATCCCCTCTTGATAATGAAATATACACACAAATACAATCAGGAATCGTCTGGCTGCTGGGCCAGTGTTACTCTGAAACGGTATTTTTCTAAACTGATCATTTAGAAGACGACACATATATACACACCTGTACATCCACAAAATGTACACAGCAGTCGATATATTCACATCTTGAGCAGTTCACAAATTGTTCACAGATTAAAATTGTCAAAGGAATAAAAACAGAAACTATTGAGATAGTCACAATAGTAAACAGTTGTAATGGAATGAATGAAAGATGAATGTCCTATGTGAGTACACTAGAGTCACAATTTCAACTAATTTAACGCTGCTAACATAAATAATCCATCACAAAAACCCTAAACAAAACAAATAGTGGTCCCGGTAACATGTTTACAACAGTCCACATTCACAAGATAGTATACTTGCATTTTAACCCAATTAAAATATAGTTTAGTGCAACAAGGTCTACTTTCAACCAAGGACAAATATGGCATTCCTCAAAATGGTTGCGGTGCATCTACTGCCAGTAACATCGACTGAAAGGGGCCATATTATAGTCCATTTAATGTCACCACCATACACCTAAATACAATTTTAATTTTAGTCATCCACAGTCAGTTGCATACGTCTATTCCTTATGTACAGATAGTGGCCGTCACGCACATCATGTCAATACATCAATAACACACACATGCTGCCTGCAGCAAACTACACAATACTTGCACATCTCTTGTCATGGGACATCTCTCTGCTGGACAGTTCCAACTTCCTGTTATGGGACACTTAACTGCAGGGCAGGTCGAACTTCCTGTTATGGGACACTGAATTGCTGAATGCTTCCCAGTTTACAATTATGTTAGGCCACAACAGCTTTACCTGTACTTTACCTGTACTTCTAGCAATTGTTTTACCCTTCCGTGTCATTTTATGTTAGCATCTGTTGCTACTTACCGACTTTCTCTGTCCTGATATACATATGAGTTAAGTTCTGTTGCTGTCAGTTTTGCATAAAACGTTACTTATTACAAGAATAAATATCTCTATATGTAACAATTATTTATATCAGTGATCAGCTTCCCCTGAATGGTTCTATCAGCTTTGTTATTCGGTTCAGCAGGGACATCAATGGTTTATCTTGGAGAATTTGGTCTCAACACATTTTTTGCTTGGTTGGTCATGTGGCCCAGGACCATGTCCTGTCACATAAAATGTGCTGGTCTTGCATCCTGTTCCAAGTGTCAAACGGTCCCCACACTGTACCATTTTGCCACAATAAATCTGATGCAATTATTACGAGATGGTGTTTCTTTGTCATTAATGGGACATTGATGGTTATAATTCTACTTAGTACACGACAGGGTGTGTATTTTTTATAAGAACTATCGAGATGCATATTTAATTATTTTAGCAATGCAGGCTATTTCATAGTAAGTAAAAAAAATTAAAAATTCTTGAGACAGCTGGTGATGTGTAATGAACACAACTATTTTATACTGAAAAAGAAATCTAATTTTTTAGGATTGTAGAAACATCTAAACTTGATCATTCCACCAAATGTTTAAAATATCTTAACATATCAGTATTAACTGTTCCATTTACAATCATCTAACCACTTTGATTATGGGCATGTTGAGGATCTGTCACCTTTGGCACTGACGGCTGACATAGAAACAGACTGTATAAATATATACGTATTAACTGAAATTTTCTAAATTGTTTGTGTTTTCGCCGCAATTGAAACTCACAGTTTTGATAAACACAAGACAACAAACTATACAATGATATATCAGGAATATACAGAAAATGTGCAATAGGGGATTAAATTCACCACAGATTGTCATTGTGCATCGTTCTTAGAACTCTATTTTAATCTTCGCTGGGTGTGGAAATCAACGTCTCGCTGCTCCCCACCCAGCAGTCCAAGTAATGAGAGGTCCCCATTGATACTGGTGAAGAGTAACTACATATCACGGCATAGATATATGCGTGCCCTTGATGGGTAGAGGGTGAGCCTCTGTGTTGAATACCCACTTATCAAATGGCAATACAGAGTCGTCGGAAAAAAGCAGATAGAGATATTTGAGGGTCTCCGCCAGGAAGAAGCTCTGCTGTACATCGTCCTTGGTAGGGTTCAACTGGTACACGTCTCGGATGCCTGAGTAGCCACTCTCAGTTTTGCACCACTTTTCCAGGGCCTACAAAAGTCAAACATGTTACACAACTATATCAAGTCATGGCACTAATATCTATATTACGTCACATTTTTTGGAAGAAAATCATTTTTTTACTTGTAACTTGTAAGCAGGCAAAAAATAAATCCTGATAGGTCTGTGCAATAATTTTAGTGCAAAGCCTTGACAGTTTGAAATAATTACATTTTGCTATAAGTGGTGAAGTTTACAATGTATTTACAACAACACCAAAGACTACACATTCCGTAATTACTCAATAAACTATGAGCAACCTGTAAACAAATGTTCAATGAACAAATGTTAGTGGAAAGGGGGGAACAAAAGTTGAATACTTATGTATAGTTCATCCCCAAAGAGTACAGTTACAAATGACACAAATACAACCCCCCATAATACATATATATTGCAATTCCCAAATAAATACATTACAATTATTTAAATTAATGATTATCATTACTTGCAGTTGACTGAATACGTAGTCCAGTACATGTGTGAAAAATTTGATATTTGCATCTCAAATGCAGAAGACAAGACATAGCTTTGAATCTGCTCTCTTACCTCCACAGCCTGCCAGCCCCATTCCCTGTATTTTTGGTCCTTTGTGAAACGCCACATGTAGAAGTACGTCTCGACCACCTCCGGCCGCAGGATGTAATACTTCTCATTTTGACGGATCGCCTTTGCCTCAATGCCACCAGAGAATCGGAACGATTCAGGTCCGAGTTTTGTTGCTGAAAATAAACATGGGAGATTGACAGTTGTCTGTATGGGTCAGTGGTACAAGCCTCCCTGGCAGGGAGGGTCCTAGGTCTCAGATGGTTTCCTCCAAACAGCCCAAACATAAGCTAACTCAGGAGTTGTCCTTCTCTAGAATCAGTGAGTCCACTACAGATTACACATTTACCCCGTGTGGGATTTTTAATTCCCCTGGAATAGAAACTAGATAGAAGGGACCGCCGACTTTTAGTGTCTCTTCCAAAAGACACAGGCAAATGTGGGGAGAATGAAATAGCCTAAGTTTCGAAACAGCGTTAGGTGGGATTGAACCACTGTCCCCTCGATTGATTGTCTGGGGCTTTACCGTGCAACCACCGCTCCCCACATAGCAATAACAATGTAACTACTAGTGCACCTATATTATTCGAAACCAAACCCAGAAACATATCAAGACAAAAATGGTGAACAATCTCAAAACCTCTGTCCAAGCTGCCAAAACAAATGTATATGTCAGGTAGATGTGGTGGCTAAGCAATGAATGCAAGGTTTTATACATTAATTGGGTGTCAGTGTTTTCATAACTACAGTAAACCTTGGCAGTTACAAATCTGCTGATAACACATTCTCACTTATAACAGATAAATAAAAGTAACTGGTTATAACACGAAAGCTATGGAACCAGCACTAGCTCATCACTGCACTAATGTCACAATGTCACCACAGTAGTCACCTGTTCGGTCGTAGGACTCGTGACAAGTGTGGGCTATGTCCGCAGCCAAACCCATGTAGTGGTCCTTGTTGGTCGAGCCTTCAGCACCCAAAGCTAGCAAGCCACCTGTGGAGAAGTCAGTCACATGAGTAGGCTGCCCTACTTTCATGCTACTTTCACTTTCATTTCATCGGGAAAAGTTGTCTAAATACGTGAAATGCCAGAGCAAAGGGGGAATGTGTCCACGTGACTTCATATACAGTTCACCGCAGTGGGTCAAATATTACATATGGTACAAGGCCAGCATATAGCGCCGACATACGGGAAATAGTCATTTTGTATAAATAACGACACTAACTGAAATGTTGACTGTTTACACAAGTGTCCTGGCAAAATGGTGTAAAATGTAATTTATAAAAACATGTACTAAAAATCTCAGGTATGGTTCTTATACTTATAAAACAATAGACATGTTGTTTATTCCAAGACAAATTTAATGTTCCTAGGATATGCCAAAATGAGATGCTCTTCCAAATTTTTGTTTTGTATTTTATTGCATATTTGAGTACAGAAGTCCCTCTCTTATACAGCCAACCATTTAGCAAACCCAGATTGGCCATATAACGTGGGTGGCCTCTGGCAAGAGGGAAGCATCAATGAATGCCCATTTCATGGCAAATTCATTACAAGTACACGTGTACATTATCAACATCTGAGACATCTAACATTGCAGCAGTACCACCTACGTGGTGTTTTGCCAAGAACAATGAGTGTGCGGTAGGCCTCTTAATTTGTTATTGCAGTTTTCGACTGCTGATTGGCCGCTGAAGAGGGGCGGATTCTTTATGCAACCCTGGCCATTGGCCGCATTAGCTGGGTGGCAGCTGGTGAGGGGTAATTAGTATTAGAAAATGCTAACATATAGAATGAAAATGTGGTCGCATAATCTGGGTGTCCATTGGCAAGGGGGAGCGTATATGAGGGTGACTACTGTACAAGTTTTGTCTACCTGTGAAGCAGGCAAGGTGACCCATTTTGCCATCTGGTCGGCCGTTTCTGATGTCTGCAAAGTACTTGAGTCCACCAGCTGACGTCTGCAGCATTTTGCCTTCAATGCCCTGAACAGACGCAGCAACATGTTACCTCATTCGTTCACCAACAGTTTAGTACTGGCAGAGATGCTTAGGCACATCTTTCAAGTACTGTATCGTGAAGATTATTTTATGACTTCGCAATAACTGATGCACCTTGAGTAACTGAGAAGTATACACAATGTCCACCAGAGAATATTGAAATTGTGTTACGTGTTGGCTTTATCAGTCAGATTATCAGTACAACACTTCTATAAATGCTATTTTATTTTAATATATTTATAATATATGTATATGAATATGTATATGTATATGTATATGTATATGTATATGTATATGTATATGTATATGTATATGTATATGTATATGTATATGTATATGTATATGTATATGTATATGTATATTTAATTGGTACTCAATTAATTATGCTGTAGTGGATAAATACAAACACATACTTATAGTACTCACTATTTAGGCCATAAACATTATTCGTCACCATAATTATGCTTGTAATTTGTGGTAAAATAAAACTAAGTTTTCATACAGTTCAGTATCCTGTCCTCAGGATCAACCAAGGCACTTTAGACTTTACTCCCTGGCAGACCTGTTCAACTGCCCACCATCCAGACTTCTCTGGGAAGTATCACTTGTGTGGGTTCTAATCAAACAATGTATATGTTGCTATCTCTACTACATTATGATGCACAGCCACGTAATACTTGTCACTTACCTTGAGTGATTCGTCATACATCTTCCTGGCCTCTGTGTCTGTCTTTCCCGACTGTATCCATGCTTTCAACAGGTATTCATAGAAGCTGTCACCCAGAGCCCCGACAGATGAATGTCCTGTATGGGATAAGGGCATAGTTATAACCAAAGCACTTGTTAAATGTTCTATCACATTTAATTGTATCTTGTTTTATAATTTGTTTATCTATATTAACTATGACATGTGAATGACTTAGTTTCAATGAAAATGTTGAGGAAACTAGTAAATAATACATAACCAGTTATTATAGTTCTTAATTATGGTGGCAATGAATACCTTCATGAATACCTCCATGAACCACTTGGATAACCTAGCCATTCTCTTTGATCTACCCTTGTTTCTACTAAACTAACAATGCACCTCCACAGTTGAGACAACACAGCATTATCTCATTGTATGCCATTCAAACACCATAGATATGCACATACATTATCTCATTTGTAATTGGCTAAATGCATGTGCATGCCAACAATGCCTAATTAAGCGTTTCAACTGAATTCTGCAATTAAGCATATAACGACACTGTTTGGTAATTGAAGCTGACCAATGTTGGTGGTTTGATGCCTTTGTTTCTACTGAATAACCGCTCCCCTAATGAGATTTTAAATGCTGACAGTGCATTTGTATGTAATCTGTGACCCACCACACCAAACTAGATATAGAGTTGCACTGGCCTATTCTGCACATGCACCAAAAATAGCTCTTAATGGAACAGATGACAATTTCAATAAGACACAGAGCCCTAGAAAACCCACCTTTAAACAAAACTTGTTGTTAAATTGATTTTTTTCAAAATGCAAATATCTATTGCCATATTACCGGGGACACTATTTCCATTGTCGCATCGTAGTGTTGACAATTTGCAAATACTGAAGACCACTGTCAATGATAAAAATTGATTTTAAAATGCAAAATCAGGTTGATGAGCGAGCTCTTTACAACATTAGTGAAATTGTCTCCAGAACTTAAAATCCTGCAGTACTTACGTTGGCCCCAAATACCAGTCCGGGGGTTCAGATAGTTTGGGTATAAGTTGTCTGCTTTATCAAGCTTTTGTAAGTGTGCTCGGATTTTCTGAACCTGCAAAGAAAATAGGATGATATTACAATGACTCGAGAGTCACTAGTCGGCTGACTGCTCAAACAGTACAAACATTTGAGTACTAATATTTAGGAATAGATCGCAACAATGTAATGTAGATGGGTCGAACACAGAACTTAAAGTGTCTGGTATTTCACTGTTGAAAAATACGATTTAACTTTTTATTAATTTAGTTTAACAGGTGCAAGAATTCCAACTGAAACAACATGTGTAATTTAATTAAAACTATCAGGACGATTTTTATCCAACACAAATTGTTATGTAATAAAAACATACCGTGATTATGTAGTTTATGTACATGTATAAGGTTTATTTTTTCCCATATTTAGTTGGCACTAAATAAATAAAAACAATATTTTTCCTTAAATGAACATTGAATAAATGCACAACTATTCTCTGATAAATTCTCAATGACAGAAATTATAACATTTCACAATCAGCAAGCTGTTGCTTGTAATGAAACACATGCACGGTGAAAGTATCAGTTGTAGTAAAAAAATCCCAGTAGTTGTCCCACCTTTTCCAGAAAAACTGGGTTGCCTGTAACTTGGGACAGATACGCAAATTCCAGGTGGAGTGTGCCGAACTCTGACAAGATGGAGCTGCCACCTGAGGCCCAGCCAAAGTTACGACCTGTTCCTCTGGAAACACAACAGATCACATACACTATGGTGGACCTCTTGGTGGTAGATCCTGCAAAACCACCAAACTGACCAAAACACGTAGTGCATCAAACAGTCTGCAACATTGTACTTCATAAAATGCACAGAATGTTGAAAACGGCTGGCAACATTGCATAGTTAGTCGTTTCACTTTTAAAAAATGACTAGCTTACACCTACACCCAGAAGAACGAACCAGTGACAAATCAAAAACACCCTCCATGCAAAAACAATCTGGTGTTAATCAATATTTTGAGTTTCTCCCTAAACCTTTGAGTTTATCTCTAAACCACAAAGCAGTGGGATTGGTAACAGAAAGGTTAATTGAACTATGACTTGATATAAATCATATGCTATAGCACATTTAACAGAGAGCAGAAGCATCATGTAACTGACTCGCTGGTGCATCTGATATATGCATAAATAAAGGATGCACTTTCAGTGTTGATTTACTGTCCCCATCAGGACAACATGTAATATCTTCACATTAATGATGCACAGCAACTGGTAATTAGCTTCATGGTGAGGTGAACATCTCATCTGTCCTCAGTGTCACATGGCCTATTGAGCTGTCACCAACGTCCCGCGGTCGGGGTTTGTGCAATAAAAATTGGGAAGACCTGGCAATTAACAACATCCACTAGTCCATTACAATGTAACTCAACACAAACAGTTTCTGGGAATAAATATCTTTCTGAAGGTTTTGCCTGAAAAGGTACTAAACAACACATCGAGCTAGTGAAACACTGATTGTAATCTGAAGAAAACTGTACAACTTACATAAAACATTCATAGCAGTCCAATTTTACCCATCCTCATGTGCCAGGGGTTGCCAGTACTTTGTTATTGGCGAAACTCTTAATTTAAGTCAGTTTCTGAAATCGCTTTCTACATGTCTTGTGTACTTAGGTGGTCATAATAATGCATGATTCGGCCCAGCGTGGGTTGTGTTACAAGCAGTGTTTAGGTTATAGAAACAATACACAATGCCATTCACCTGGGATTCCCAGAAGTTGTTTATCTGTCATCAAATAGGAATGGGTACATGTGCTGTCCCATTGAGAAAACTTCCGAAGTAGTTGCAACTAGTGATGTCAATTGGCAAACTTCCATATTTCATGCCAGAGATCTGCTAAGGCTAGTTTTGTATCGCAAACAAACCTGGCTTGCAAGTCAACCTAACGATTCAGTACTCAAGTCAAATCCAGATTATAATAAAACACCTTTTCTAATGCCAAAATTGATCCGTATTTAATCTTCTAGCAAAAAAGATCAACTAGCTTTCATACTGACTGGCAGATGCATAGTTTACTTATACAACCTGGGGACAACATTTTAGAATACCAGTATAGGCCTTATTTATGAAGAACATCTATGATGATAAAATTGTCTAGATAAAGTCACATCTTTGCCGATAAACATCTATAAAATCTATCTGTAAAATAGTGCAACATTACAATTTCCAACCTGGATGAATTAAAACACAAATCTTAATCTACAAACCATCCCGGTGGGCTGCTAGATAACCTACACAATTTCAGCCCCCAAATACGCAAACATTACAGAGATGTCAGAATGTGTGTCAATGTGCACAGACAGTAACACACAGAACCATACTGTTAGTAGTAATAATATTATATATTTTTCCATTTTTTAGTTATGCTTGCAGCAATGTTGTTGCTGAAATTGGATGTGCATATTTCAAGAAATTATGTCTCCACCACAGACTACAACTGCAGTGATTCTTAAAAGTAACTCTTACATACGCAAACTGTCAAGCCTGAAGGCGTAACTCCCTATTACCATTACAAAAACATATGATATTCAACACGAAGGACGTTTTACAGTGTGTAGTGTCTATCTTTCAGAACCAATTAAAACACAAATCAATTTCACAGCAAGAACACTGCAATATGAGTACAAAGACGATTCAGTGTAATGAAGTAATTCTACCATGGGCTTTCTATTATCACAGCCTTGTTATACAGCCGTGGGAACTAGGGCCATTAACCACTTACGAGCGTAGGTTGACAAGGGCAAACGGGATGCCTGTGGGTGTGTTGAAAGCTGGCAGCAACTTGTTTCCTATATCCAGTGCCTTGTTCTTCAGTATCTAGGCATTGAAACGAAGCAACACAGTATTATAGATGATTTCATAACTTTTCAAAGTAAAAAGTTTAGTTTAACATTCACTCAACCCCTCTCCATTTCCCCATACATATGCAGACTTGCAAGTGTTGATCCTAAATAAAAATCACAAATTGCTATTACTGTGACAATTTATACGACAATTTACTTTCATAGAGCTGCTGAACCTATCTGTTTTCTCTGTGATTAAGCATAACAAAAGGTCAATAACAAACCCAACAGAAACAGAAAATTAAACTAGGTACAGTGTATGGTCTATACCTGGTCACCAGTGAGAGCGTACGCTGACAGAAGCCCGCCAACAAACCGGATGTTCACTTCAAACACGGAAATGTCGGATGACTGAAACAGGTCAAACAAAAATACTTTAAAATTGTGTGTTCATGCATGCATGAGTGTGTAAATCATGTGCAACTGTTATTTATAATTTCTTGAGTAACAAGTAAATAAACAGACATGTTGGATGGCTGAAATAGATCAGACAAAAATTACATTATGTTTTGTTTAGTATACAGTGTATATGTAAATCAATTTATTTATAATTTCTTGAATTTTATGTAAATAAACAGACATGTTTAATGGTTGAAACAGATCAGACAAAAATTACATAATAAAATTGTTTATGCGTATATAAATCAAGTCATTTATAATTTCTTGAAATGAAAGTAATTAAGAGACATGTTTTATGGCTGAAACAAATCAGACAAAATGACATTATAAAATTGTTAATGTGCATGTAAATAAAATTATTTCTAATTTCTTCAATAGTAAAGCTATGATTCCATACGTAAGGGTGTGTCATGCAGACACGGCATGCAGCATGTCGCATCAAATGGCTACAATGTGAACACAGAGGAATGATTTCATATGTGCAGATACGGTTGTGGTTTGTGGTACGGATGCGGCAAACTGAATCGGTCCATGTAGTGATTCAAAAGATATTCAAACACGAATCGGACAGGAAATTCCAAGGAGTGACGTTATTATAGACGTGTTTTCCCAACTTTAAAAAATGGTGGAAAGGTAGCATCTAGGCTCTGGGCCTAAAATTTAACCATAAAAAAGAAAGCTGAACAAATGTTGAGAATTTTTTAGTTACATAACAAAAATAAATTAATGGGACATCTTTCATCTATAAAAGTTGAAAGATAACATATTATAACAAGGCCGTATAATTTATAGAACACTACTCTACTCTTATTGCCATGCAGTGATTCAAACAGTGCATTGATATAATTATGACTTATCTTAAAACATTATTTAACTGATCAGTAACTGATTAGTTGAATAGAATAATTCTCCCAATTAGTTAACTGTAATAGTCTATAGATTGACTGTAATTCTGGCCTGGGTGACAGAGGCTATAAAACAAGTTTTGACATGCATCTTTCTCTATGTAATATGTTCTGTGATGAGACTTGTCAAATATACATAAATTTGATCTGTGAAATCTATATTGGCATTTGGTTGAATATTTACCAGATGGCACATCGATTATTTAGTGATCATGCGATATGACAGCACTGACACTGAGCGATAATAGGGAACTTGTCAGGTACAGCGTTGTGTACTCGACTGAGACTTGTAAATAGTGTCATCCAGCAGGTCCTTGTTGTCCAGGCAACACAATTCTTAATTGAGTTAAGCCATTGTTTATGAGCGTGGCTAAATGGAGGGATTAGCGACCTATTGTTTACCCTACTTGGCACGTCACGCTGACTGGTTATTTTGGTCGATAAGATGTGCGTGATCGTTTAGGCAACTTCAACAGAACCGGGCTGTGAATAATGCAGTCATGTACTGCTGATAACATCAATAATAATTATCAAAATAACGTTTCGCCAATTTGGCGAAGATTTTTATTTTATTTTCACCAAATAGCAAACCATTTCGCCTATGGCGATCGACAGCGCCAGCCTAGAGTATTCCGTGTCTGTCATCAAGAAATGAAACATGCCGTCGCAGAATTACTACCAACAGTACAGGTAGAAGGGCATTTCCATGAAAATTTGGAAAATGGTCTGAAATTTTATTCATTGAATTTCAATGGAATATTACATGTTTTTGATAGGACATAACTTAAAGTTATAGGAAAGAAAAATTCAATATTTGCACAATGGTTTATGTGAAAATGCTACACTCAACCATTAGCACTGAAATTATAACATTACGCTCATCTAAAATGTCAATAATTATTGGCCCTTTATAGCCCTATTTTCTTGGTTTGCTCAATTGCTGTTATTTGTTTAAGCCTTAGTCTCATGTTTTATGACAATAACATTTCTGAGTCTGTTCTGCATTTTTCATGATATGCTTCTACACTGAGGTGGTGATTTTTGCGTAACGCGAGTCACAACATTTTAGATTTTTTATTTTATACAACAGCCTTTGGTAGTCTGAGACTGCCCATTATAAATATCCTCCTTCTTTTTTATAGCTTATTAAATGATACAAACTATATCCATATCTAGTGAATCTATACTGTGATATTGGACACTGAATATGTGTAATGCGAGTCACATGTAACGCGAGTCACGAAAAATAAGGTATTGTAACATGAGTCACCATGCATTTGTTAGATTTTTCTCACTTCTTCTAAAAAATATATCAATTTGTTGCAAAAGCATAATATAGACTGCAGTATTAATGTTTTCATTAATGATAATTAATGCCTCAAAAATAAATTTGTTTACTAATATATCCCATAAGCCTTTAATGGTCCAGTTTATTATTAAATCACATGCTTCTTTAAAAACAAAAGATTTTGAATCTGATTTCATCTATCACCAGTGAATCTCTTTTCCAACATTATTGAATAATAAGAAATTGAATAATAAATAAATTACAAACAGAAGGGTTCAAATTGACTAGTTAGCTGTATACATTATCCCCACACATGGACATGTGCTGAATGCATGCCAGACTCACGTATACACAATTTTTCTACTATTCAGATAAATGTGTTCATTTTTAATTTCCATTAAGTTTTTACATATTAAAATATTTAGTTTTGTTTTGCTAGATAGCAGTCAGTGTAGGAATTATTTAGTAAGATTAACTTCTTACCTGTATACCTAGGTAGGTGAAAATATCAGCATGAATTAATGAAAATGTTAAATTGGTGATGAAAACGGGTTTTTCATAAGAAGTTTAAGATATTAATTGTTGCTCTTAAATAAAATAACATTCAGAATTATTTCTTGTATGTTTATTGATAAATATTTGACATATTCACTGGAACCGAGTTCAGGTTCTTTCTCGACATTCACAGCCGCTGAAAGACAGTGAAAGAGACTTCTGAAGTTCTGTACTCAAGGTAAATATAAAGATTACTGCAAACATCAGAATGAAATGAGTACAAAGAGCCATGATGCAAAGAAGGCAATAGAACATAACCTGCTTTTGTCTGAACAAGAGTCTGAAGAAAAATAGGCAAGAGAATGTGAGCAATCGAATAGCCAAATGTCGAGCCCTGAAAAAGGCAAGAGTAAATAACAATCCCAGTTGGTAAAAGCAACAACAAAAACAAAGAGACTGTTTTGGATCCGTCACTCCCACCAACTCTGAAAGGGAGGAAAGCTGTCATGTGAAAACACAGCACAGTTCAAATTGAGGCATCACCTGATCACAAATATTCCTATCTATGACAAAGCCAGATGAACACAAAGGTGCTATTCCTGTGGTTCACATTGAAGCAGTCAAGTTGTTCTATGCTAGAAATAACAACATGTTTAGTTAGTTTTTATAATAAAACTTGCATGTAAGTGGTCTTGCAAAATAATTGTAAAGGCAACTTTTATGAAAAACAATCACCTTGTGTATTTCTTTTAAAACTATGAAATCTTTCTGGAATTAAAACACCAAGTTCAAGTATGCATTACTTCCTTTAAAATTATACAATATTTTAGACGGTTAATGTATTTTTTAAATGTAATATTGTGTCTTACCTAAATTACAGACTGAAAAATTGATTTCCCTCAAGCTAAGATATGCATAATGACTTATCTGTGATAATGGATTTCATGTAACGCGAGTCACGCTGATTATCTAATATATTTGTATGTTATTGACAACATTTCAAATCACTAATGCCATTTTTTGAAACCTTATTTATTTGTGTTTCACACAAGGGTATTCATTGTTTGCTATCATTTATACTTTGAGGAGAAACTTGTCATGTATCAAGTGACGTTTTTGGATTTTCCGTTTGTTGTAACGCGAGTCACGCTAAGATTAGATTCAAATAAAAATCATACTATGTAATCAAATTTGTATTTGTTGGCATCATTTAATACCTTATACCTTTAAGTTCCTCTATGCATAAGTTGAACTTTTAAAATACATTATTATAAGAGATATGTCAAAATAGTGTTCATGGAATGGTCAAAATATGTAACGCGAGTCACATGGAAATGCCCAGAAGCTGTCGCAGAAGACGGTCTTCTCATCCTGCTGTAGGCCTGTATGCACCTGCCATATCGATTCCACTTTTTATGATGTTGTGAACCTACCAACGGAACAGTGCCTTCCAGGGTCGGCACGTTTTTCCCACCCTGGTAAATACCATCCTGGGAAAAAATTCAAATTGTGGTAAATACCAGACTATATTATCTGAGAAAAACTCTTAAAAGGATTCAATTTGAACCATTTTTGCAATACAAGTTACTGCATGTTACTGAAACACTGGAAAAACAACATAAGGCATAAATTGCATTTATCATCAAACTTTATTTATCAGTTATCTGTTCTAATGTTACCGTGTCACAGTGTCATCAGGGATCTGCTCTATCCATTCTACCAGTCCAACTCAGTGCTGAGTGCTGTCATGAAATGCACGGTAACACGAAACAAGTTTTGAACTTTTGGCGAGTGCTAGCCAGTTTCGTTTGTTTGCAGCCGAAGTTTGAGAATATCCTCTCGATTGATGCAGAACTTGCTGGCAGAATGAGCAATCTCATTGCAAGACTGCCAGTTCTTCTCCAACTTTACCTGTTTAATCACACATTTGCTCAGATGAGTGCTCAGTCGGCCAGTGTTTGCACTCACAAGTGCCTGACATTGTAGGCATTGGGCTTTCTTCATCTTGCTTGTCTGCTTCAATTGTGCAAATAAACTGCCACACATTGTCAACCAGTCTTCCAACTCTGCCACTCATGATACTAACTGACCAGTTACAGTTCAGTAACAGAATGTCTGACAGAAAGTGCAGTGGTCTACTGCTTCTGAGATACATGGCTTCCCAGCAGAGGATCCTAGCAGATTACAAGTTCAAATATTAAGCTGGAGCTGATTTGTGGATCACAGAGACAATGACTACAGATATTTACAGATCCTTGGCCAGTTAGCCTGTATTTGCCCCTTAGTCTGAATGTCAAGACATGGTAACTAATATTTGATAAGTGGGTACAGTAGAGCCTGCCAATGTCTAGAGCCCAACGTTTCTTTTGTTTATTAAACAGATTACCAACTGGCACCTGACAGTACCAGACTTTAGTACTTGGCATTGTCCCATGTGAGAATAACACTGACATTTGTTACTAAATGATCAACTTTTGTTTGAACATCTTGTTGACTTCATACTTTAAACAAATACACTGTACATGGATACCTCTGAACAATTAACTAGTCAACTTATTAGCTTTAGATGAATATTAACTAAAATTCTAAATGGACAGGAACTAGCCAGTGGTAATATAAATTATGGAGTCATCCCACATAGTCCCCGGTAAATACCATTTCCCTGGTAAATACAGGGTTATTCCCACTACCCTGTCTAAAACCAGTTTTTCCCTGGTGCCTTTGGCTTCTCCATACTTCGGCTACAGGTTGTCTAGACGGAAGCACCTTTTACGAGCATTCATTTTTATGATATAATAATTATATACCATAATTCTTTACGTGCTTGTCTTAATATGTTAGTCAATATATATGTTATGTATCGTAATAGATTACTTAAAGTAATACCATTCGTACATGTACTTATTTTTTCATATATATATTTTGTTTATTCCATGTACCTTGTACAATGTTTGTGCATGCCTATTAATGGGCTGGTCCCTGAGATACGATGTTTAGAAATGCTGGTTGTAAAAAATAAACTAATAACAAATAAGGGAATCCTACAGTGCTCACATCTCGCGGTACTGTCAAAATTAGAGCTAAACGCACTGCGTTCCGCAATGTACGGAATTACTCAAGAGCATGACACTTCTGCAAATTGTAGCTTTATCCGCACGCTGCATCTGCATATATGGAATTTTAGCTTAACTAAATAATACTCACCCCTTCAAAGCTAAGTGAAGTCGCAACCCAGTCCCTTCCCTTCTTGTATTCGTCCATCATGCCCATGATATAGAGGGTGTCCAGTGCATCTACAATGGTCGCACCAAACGATGTGTGACCAAACACTGTGGCTGAGTGACCGTGTCGTGAAATTGGTTTTAATTCATTTTGACCCCATGCATACTTGACATAGCTGTCCCACGAATGTTTCATCATCTGAAAAAAGAAAAGGTATGCTTGCTAGTTATAAACACGTGAGGAAACATTAATTAGTATTATTTTCATTTTCTACTGTCTTGTCTTAGATTCATATGAGAAATTAAACATACCTGCCTATTGGAGTATAATAATTACATGATAGCTTTTTTGTGCAATATATAGCAACTACTGGGTTGAAGTGTGTTCAGCTAAAATTCTGGAGAAGTAACTAAAGTTGCTTCCCTACTTTATAGATATTTAGTTATACTGTGTCATTCTAGCATATTTTTGTCCAGTTATGTGGTAAAATGACTGATGTTTTCATGCATACATAAACACAAGCAAATGACGTCTAATTTGAGATCATGTGAAATATATTAATGATATTATAGTCCTCAATTCGATGAGGTTTACACAATATCAGAAGCAGATTTTTGGCATGCGGCAGAATTGATGGACATAACTATAATTTAAGATTCTGACTATATGCACTGTAACTGAGCAACTATTAGCTACAGGTTACGATGGTGATGGGTGTATAATACATATGGTTTCTAAGTATTTTGCAGTAAGGATGGGATGAAATTTGATTCGTATTGAAAATTTCAAATATTCGAGCCTTTTTTCGTTATTCCATTCAAAACTTTGCTGCTATATAAATGAATATTACTCTAAAACAAATAAACTTCACAAAACAAACTCGCTGGCAACTCGGTGCCATCGCTGTTGACTCTGTGGCAGTTGCGTGTAGCTCTATGATTAACCTAGACCGTAATATCGATATTGTATCGAGGGGTCTTTTGTTAGCAGTGTCGGGTTAAGGGTTAAAGTAAGTTTAGGATTAGCTGAAGTTACCACCTTAGGGACAGTTAGGGTTACGGTTACTTTAGGATGGGACGAAATTTAATTTTCAAATATTGGGATCTTTTTCCACTATTCAATTCGTTAATACACAGCTATATAAACAAATACCGCTCGAATATTTTCCTTCATGTCCTCTGCCACAAAATCGGTCCAGGGGATCTTTTATTTTTCTTTGAAAATGACAACAGACAACTGGCAAACTAATCCTCACACATCTTATATATTTACACTAGGTTACAAAATAGAGTCACTAACATTACTGAAACATATACATTTCACAAAACAAACTTGTGTAAAATTCATTGGCTTCCCGGTGTAATCGCCGTTGCCAGCGGTTACATGTAGCGCTATGATACAGTAATATCGGTATTGTGACGAGGGGTGTTTTGTTAGCAGTGTCAGGTTAAGGTTTTGGGTAAGTTTAGGATTATTTAAAGTTAGCTTAGTGGTTTGGTTACTTTAGGGTGAGCATAAAACGGCACCTGCAATAAATTACCGATGTTATGGTAAGAGCTAAGCTATGAGTAGCCACAATAGATGATATCGAGTTATTTTGTAACCTAGTGTGTATATATTTATTACATAAGATACGTGAGCAGAAGTTTGGCGGCTGCAAGAAGTTGTTTTCATGGTTAGGTCAGAAAATTAAAAGATCAATGGCAGTGATGCGTTTGGCCACGATGCCGACAAGTCTGGCTCAGACTTTTGCTCATGGCCACGGGATGACGCTGCATCCCGGCAAGATAATATTCTAATCGAATTCCAAGCCACTGAATATTCGTATTCGATTCGTAATTTTGAGGATATCCGATTTGAGTGAAATTCCAGATTTGTCCCATACTTATTGTGCAGGCAAAACAATATGTGAGCCTCAGATGAATTATATCTATGACTCCGTTATATTCATGGCCTACCTGTTTGACTGTTTCTCGTCTCTGCTTTGTTTGCTTATCCAAGTTGACTGCTCCGTCTTTCTTTTCGACATCTACGGCATCATGATCTTTCACAAATTTCAGTGCCTTCTGTCGTTCTTCTTCTTTTTTCTGTTCTTCCTGCTGTTCTTTTAGACGGACCACTTTTTGCTTGTCATCTGCTATAACTTGCCGCACTTGATCGTGATGTTCTTTGCTGATGTTCAACCGGGTTCTTATTTTTCGTAATACCTCATCTTGTGCTTTATCCCATTCGATTTTTTCTTGTAGCTTCGCTTTATCACGTAGTTTATGGGAATCCTCTAACTCACCAGCCTTGAAATGTAGTCTTTTGACAACGTCTTCGTCTGCTCTAGGCATAAATATATCCCCGCCTGCTTGGTCGAGTTGCCTTTTGATTTCCATCACATTCATTCGGTCTCTTAAATCAGGCAAGAAGAAGAAAGCGCCAAAACAAACACTGCCGAAACTTATTAGTA
The DNA here is from genome assembly GCA_025642075.2 of Ridgeia piscesae. Taxonomy (NCBI): domain Eukaryota; kingdom Metazoa; phylum Annelida; class Polychaeta; order Sabellida; family Siboglinidae; genus Ridgeia; species Ridgeia piscesae. Next base: position 493,451 of record JAODUO010000152.1, read on the forward strand.
CTAAAAGTATTACATATTTTTCTCGTAAACGTAAAATTCGGCGATTCGTTGATACGGGAACGCCGTTTATGTATCGTTGATACACTGGCAACACAAACACATCACCGGAAGCCATGTTGGCTTTGAAGACTAGCCTGCACAGAATGGTAAGCCAAGTGTTGATTTGTCCGAACATGTATAGTGGTTTTTATGATTTCCGCCGGGGAACTTGCCACGCGTACGGAATTCCTGGGGTCAGACCACAATTAATAAAGCACAACATTACAACATTGAAAAATTAGCCATGCGTTATGGCGATATCCTTAGATATGTATTTTAACACAACAACCATTTCTTCCTAATGATAATACCAGAGCCCCAAAAGGCAGTGTGTGTATTTGTTACACTTCACGGAAACACTCTTGCCACTTGTTTTGAATGATAAGTAAATTTGTGGTACGACCATAAAATATATATCCATGAATTCACGAAATTTGACAATAACTTACAATTATAGCATAATGCTATGTATTTATAGTATAGCGTTATGTGTGTATGTATGCATGTATGCATGTATGTATGTATGTATGTATGTATGTATGTATGTATGTATGTATGTATGTATGTATGTATGTATGTATGTATGTATGTATGTATGTATGTATGTATGTATGTATGTATGTATGTATGTATGTATGTATGTATGTATGTGTGTGTGTGTGTGTGTGTGTGTGTGTGTGTGTATGTATGTATGTATGTATGTATGTATGTATGTATGTATGTATGTATGTATGTATGTATGTATGTATGTATAAGTATATATATATATATATATATATATATATATATATATATATATATATATATATATATCCTAACGAACAACCCGTAGTATTTGCATGCGCAGAAACGTCAATCGGAACGTTTATAACGCCGGAAGCCGTATACGTGTCGTGTCGTTCGTTGTATATTGTTCCCTCACGGCTAAGGGTGTGTACATTTGTCAATAAGACAAACAACGTGTTTCCAGGTTCGCAATCGGCATTTGATTTATTTTGACAACAGCGTCATTTATAACCACAACAAACGCAAGTGTGACATCCTTGTCTCTGTCTCTGTCTATGTCTCTCAATCTCTTTGCCTCTGTCTGTCTGTCTGTCTGTCTGTCTGTCTGTCTGTCTGTCTGTCTGTCTGTCTGTCTGTCTCTCTGTCTGTCTGTCTCTCTCTCTCTCTCTCTCTCTCTCTCTCTCTCTCTCTCTCTCTTCTCTCTCACACACACACACACACACACACACACACTCTCTCTTCTCTCTCTCTCTCTCTCTCTCTCTCTCTCTCTCTCTCTCTCTCTCTCTCTCGTGTCTGTCTTTTACATTTAAAATTTAAATAGTGTCCGGATTTTCGAAGTCAAAAAATAAAGCAAGCTGTATATCGCCGTGATATACAGTTACCGAAATTTCGTTTAATCAAAAGTGGGGAAAAAATGTCATAGTTTCCCCGTGGAGAACGTCAACGTCTCCCCTTCGGTGTAAATCATGCCGCCCTCTCGATATTCTAAAATGCGCCTCTTTTAGAGTATTCACACGCCCAAGAATCGTCTATAATTTGGATTTTAACAAGTAAAATATACAAACGCAGTGTACCAGGGTTTAAAGCATTATGCTTTTACGCATGCGTGTTTTCAGGTCATCATACTGTGGGGATGAGGGTGTACTGATGCACGTGAGGGGGTATGCAAATAATCTAAGGTCAGACCAATGTCTGAGCCAATTCTCTTCTATGACCCTTGTGACAATGTCTGAGCCAATTCTCTTCTATGACCCTTGTGACAATGTGTGAGCCAATTATCTGCTATGACCCTTGTGACAATGTCTGAGCCAATTCTCTGCTATGACCTTTGTGACAATGTCTGAGCCAATTCTCTGCTATGACCCTTGTGACAATGTCTGAGCCAATTCTCTGCTATGACCCTTGTGACAATGTCTGAGCCAATTCTCTGCTATGACCCTTGTGACAATGTCTGAGCCAATTCCCGGCTACAACCCTTGTCTCCCGATTCTCTCCCACCATTAATCTCTCCTAATCCCTCTCCAGTGGACAACTGAAGACTGCGCCTCTGGCCTGCCTATATACTGACGGAAACCATACGCCTGTCAGCATTATGTAGTAGAAGAATGATATTGGTGTGTTAAGAAATGTCCTCGGTACAGGTGACGCTGACTTGGGTCCTACGTACGAGACAGTGGACGGGTTGGACCGGACAGCAGACGCAGGAGTCGTGAAGGTCGCCAACATGGACCTGACCGCTGACCCAAAGGACGTGTACCCCTTCCCGCCATCCAAGGTCGCCGACCTCCAGGTTACCGACACGTCGTATGAAAATAAGACAGTGACACTGCAGTGGACTGCCGTGGGGGATTATGAGGAACAGGAGACAGGTGGGTGTCAGTTAGGAAAGACAATTACATGAAGTGATATTAATTATCAAATCAAATCAAATCAAATCAAATCAAATCAAATCAAATCAAATCAAATCAAATCAAATCAAATCAAATCAAATCAAATCAAATCAAATCAAATCAAATCAAATCAAATCAAATCAAATCAAAGCAAAGCAAAGCAAAGCAAAGCAAAGCAAATCAAATCAAAGCAAAGCAAAGCAAAGCAAAGCAAAGCAAAGCAAAGCAAAGCAAAGCAAAGCAAAAAAAAAAGTAAATAGTAAAAGCGGCTAATCATAAAGCAGTTCATCATTTAATATCTAAAGGACTCCGGTGTGAGCAATAACTGCGGCCAGACATGGGTTCCAGAGAGAAAGGGAGGGCGGGAGGGCGGGAGGGAGGAAGGGCGGGAGCGAGGGAGCGAGGGAGGAGGGAGCGAGGGAGCGAGGGGAGGGAGCGAGGGAGCGAGGGAGGGAGCGAGGGAGCGAGCGAGGGAGCGAGGGAGCGAGGGAGCGAAAGCAGATCATTCATTTAGAAGACGGATAGAGGAAGGGATGAAGGAATGTTGAGAGCGACTGAGTCTCAGCTGAGGCAACGGAAAACGACGGCGAAAAGTCAACATATTGTAAATCAAATGTACAAAAGACTATTGCTTGTAGGAACGCGTTGGGACAAGGTTAATTTGTTACGTATATTCGAGGTTTATTCAACGTCATTAATTAAAACACGCAGCAGACCACAATGGAAATTTCAATGAGTTTCTTTTTAAATGGATGTTTCTTGTATTGAGAGTTCTTATGATGAGAAAGGTTTGTGAATATGACACATACCTATATAATCAGTTACATTATTATACTTCATAAAACACTGTATATGTATTCTGTCCATGCAATGCCAACATAGCAAAATTAATGTTTTTGAAAGCCAATCAACATGATATTAATATAGAAGTTTGTAATTTTTTATAAAAACAAATCGTAAATGTATCGACAGATTATGTTTTATTATATTTAACTAAACATATATGTGGATCAATTTGGTAATCTATGATATCCCATCCGACCATTTAGTGCATTATGATGCAACCGTTACGATTATAACTATCACATGATAGTTGAAAATAATTCAATATGTTAAATTATTTTGTTGCAGCATCGGCGTACGACATTCGCTGCAGCACCAGCATTAAACAACTGCGATCTTCCTTTGACAACGCCTCCCGACTCAACGACACCGACATACTGGCAGGAAACCTCAGTTCACCGCTAGCGTCGTCTGAAACGGAAACATTCGTCATACGATTTCCCGCCGGTTACAACAATAGGACCCTATTCTTTGGCCTGAACGTCATCCACAGCAACACCGACCGCGTCAGCAAAGTGTCCAACATCGCGTCTGCGGCACTAATTTACGTGCCTCCGAACTACGTTTCGACAACGAGTGAACCAGAGACCACCATAGAAGCCACAACCACAGAACCAGAGGAAACAACCACCGACGCCACGACAACGGTAGAAGAAACCACAGAACCTGACGAAACTTCGACACTCCCGACCACAACGATGGAACAGACGACCCCACCAGAAGACACAACCGCAAGCGCCACCACAACACTGGAACCGACCAGTGGAGAACGCGACACGACCATCTCCACAGAAACAACACCGCCGACGCAGCAACAACCGAAAACTGGAAGCTCCGAGAAGGAGGTGTTCGCGATAAAGTTATCATTCGGAATCGCCATTCCGTTGGTGTTTCTTTTCGCGATAACGTTGATGATCAGAAATATCCGTCGCGGAAGCAACAAACGTGGCACAAGACGCAGTGAGCGGTACTCCAAAGGAGAATCACCCTTCAACGATTACTGCGAGCCACCTGTCAATATCTCCAGTGCGTTGCCGTATTCCATACCGCGGGCAAACCGACCCATGGGTCCACGTTTCGTTCGTGACTCAACAACGTGTTATCTCCCGCCAACGAACCACAACGTGGAACAGCACTACACCCATGGTGTTGTCGAGAGTCAAACCCCACAACAGAAACGCCCAATGGGACCACGATATGTCCGCAGTTCACCGAGAATTTACCTCCCACAAGCGAATCATTACCAACAGCGAACATACGAAAACCCACAGCATCAGACAACATATTACAATGGTACGAATTTCCTCGAGCCGAAGCCAGATTATTATTATTAATTACCAGTTAACGTTGACATGAACTGGGTTATAATATATTATACTATGCAATGATGTTGAGTTTAGTGACACTCTGATAGCATATTACTTTCATGAAGCAACACACTTGCTAGCCTCAACTTTGTGTATATTTGCCCAATATGTATGTGGGCGTGTGTAAGTTTGATTTTGTGTCTGTGTTAATTAAATATTATTTATTGAAACATATAGTATCCAAGTACAGAGGCAGCGAGACGACGTGTATTATAAACTATGATGTACGTATCATTATTGGTTAATATGTTGTCATATTGCTGCAATACCATTTCGTTTTAACATATATCAAAGAATGCACCCACACTAATGGTACTGAGGGATTAACTATAATATGGCATGGTGAATGAATTATTATATCGTTTTAACAACTGAGTCAAAGTGGGCATGTCACACCCCTTTAATGTTAATGACGTTTCGTATACATCAAAACTATATCTGCAGCACAATTGTGTTTACATATTATTACGTTTAATTAGAATTTCACGGGCACGAGTGTAATATAATTCAAGTGCACGGGTGTAATATAATTCATAGGTGGATATAATAATTATTATGCAAATATGTAATTTGACTGATAGCTAGGTTCGTATGAATTGCACTTATCGATCATGAGCTGCATCAGAAAGTACATGAATAAAGTATATCCATATGTACCATTATGTTTTCGTTTTGCATATGGTTTGTACGTATTGCGCATGCCTAACGTACACGTACACACACACACACACACACACACACACACACACACACACACACACACTCCAACACACTCACAGACACCACACGCACGCGCACGCGCACGCGCACGCGCACGCACACACACACACACACACCTCACACACACACACACACACACACAACACACACACACACACACACACACACACACTCACAGACACACACACCACACGCCACGCGCACGCGCACGCGCACGCACACCCAGACACGACCACACACACACACACACACACACACACACACACACACACACACACACACACACACACACACACACACACACACACACACTCACAGACACACACGCACACGCACACGCACACACACCACACTCACAGACACACTCACAGACACACACACGCACGACGCCACCAACACACACACACACACACTCTACACACACACACACACACACACACACACACACACACACACACACACACACACACACACTCACCACACACACCATAACACACACACACACACACAGCACCACACACACACACACACACACACACAACCACACACACACACACACACACACACACACACACACACATTCACACACACTACACACCACACACACACCACACACACACTCACACACACACACACACACACACACACACACACACACACCACACACACACACACTCACACACACAGACAATACGCACACAAGCACAGCCGCACGCACAACCACAACCACACGCACATTCAACCTGCCAAAATCCAGCCTACTCCCTTCCACCCCCTCCCTCTCACCTTCTCCCTCTCCCTCCGTCCCTTCCCTCCCAGAGAGAGAGAGTATCATTATCATATATAATATTCCTCTACATTCTCTGACTCATCCATCCTCGACCAACCAACCGACTACTTATCCTCACAATTATATTATATATATCTCCCCCTACATGTAATCCCCATGGAGAGGAGAGGAGAGAGAGAGAGAGAGAGAGAGAGAGAGAGAGAGAGAGAGAGAGAGAGAGAGAGAGAGAGAGAGAGAGAGAGAGAGAGAGAGAGAGAGAGAGAGAGAGAGAGAGAAGAGAGAGAGAGAGAGAGAGAGAGAGAGAGAGAGAGAGAGAGAGAGAGAGAGAGAGAGAGAGAGAGAGAGAGAGAGAGAGAGAGAGAGAGAGAGAGAGAGAGAGAGAGAGAGAGAGA
>JAODUO010000152.1:502500-516361 GCA_025642075.2 Ridgeia piscesae
ACTCGATACACTAGTTCGTATCAACCTCTTCTCTCAGTTCACACTGTGCCGTGAACACAATATAGTTTTCTTCCAATTGTTCTCACAAATGTATATTTTCTATTGCTGACCTTAAACGCGTACCGGTAGATTTTAAATACTTTTCTTTCATAATAGGCTTAAAGCATCGTCAGTCAATATAATTATCTCGTAAATGCTGATAACATGGACAGCATGGTTGAGCCGTTAACATCTATACATTTATCAATATCTTATTCCATTAGTAGGATAAATAATGACTTGTCTGAAGCAGTCTGTATATCCTTTGTTAACACTATAACAGAATGACGTGTTAATGACACCCGATTCACAGACTTCAGATATGTGAAGTCATCTGTGTCCACAAGGAGAGCAGCACAAGGGATATCACTTGACTAATGTACAAAACGATTGAGCCATGCAGCCGGAGATCTTCCTTACTCGGTTTTGCCACATTTTGCAGTGTAATTTTTCCCATCACCACATCGATTATGTGGCTCATCAGCATGGGTAGACGGTTATGTCGGACTTGTGTTCTCTTGCGCAACCTCCAGTTTAAACATTGTTTCTCGAAGATGACATGTGTGTTAACAGGGATGCCTGGGACAGGACGTGGCCGGTAGTTCCCCGCAAGTGCAGATAACATTAAAATATAATATAAAAATACATAAAAATGCAGTCACTGTATATACATGATACAAAGTGAAACATTAAGATTAGAGCAACAAGTGATAATTGGGAGTAGAATGTGATAGTGGAATTCCTGGTGAATGTGTTGTTATTTAACTTATAGTTACTAATTTGGATAATGTTTGGTTACTAAAACTATGACTTAATACATGGTTATCAAAAGAAATTACAACAAATTAGTACGTATTTATAATCATGTAGAAAAAACGTTTCAAAGTTGTCTAAATACTAATTAGTTAATGCAAGCACTATATTCATTGTAGGAATGAAATCACGATTGAACAAGGAAGACACCGCCCTGACTGGCACTTTGATGGAGAGAGAAGATGTTGAAGTCCGCCCCGAGCATCTTCCAGCTAAAATAACCGATCCAATCATAGATGTGTATCGTGTGAGGAAGTATTTTACATGTGAAGCGTGGATCCTGGTGGAGGAGGTCATGAGAGCAAAGGCTGCCAACCCACAGTGGACATGTCCAATTTGCGACAAAGACGCTGACGGTTCGGTTGACGACGGCCACAGCTCTCTGGCATGCGATTCGTGCCTTGAATGGTACCACCTAGCATGTCTAGGAAAGAAGTCTCGGCCAAAGGCAAGGACGTGAATTTGTCGGAGTTGCCACACAGCTGCTCATACGTAGGATGTGATTGTTGTGCCTTTATAGCACTAAATGGAAACAATTTGTATCTTTAACATGCTTTGTGTAGTTATGGTTTATAAGGTTTGTTTACTTTACATTGGTAATTGAAGCCATTGGTTCTAAATGGTGTATTTTTATTGTTTACGTTCTGTATAATGGTATTGCATATATGTAAACCCAGTACCACATGTCTTTGATATTGAACCAGTATATGTATTACTTTTCAAAATTAAGATGTGGGTGGATTTACGCACATTAGGTGTAGTGTATACAGAGGCCTTTTATTTATCGGAGGCCTTTATTTATGTATTTTATTACCTTTGTAAATGAAGATGTGGGTGGATTTGTGCACTGACGCTAGTGTAGTTTATACATGAGAACGCATGCGTGTAATTTGTATTTCCTGTTTTATTTATTTGAAAGAAAATTAAGATGTCGGTGGATTTATGCACATTAGGTGTAGTTTATACAGAGGACGTAATTAATTTGTATTGTATATCTTGGAAATAAAATAAAGGCCGAAAATGAAACAAAGTTCAAGTAAGTCGCTCGCTAATGGAACATGTGAATAAAAACTTGCCGTATTGTGATTATTTCAGAAGAAACAGTTATTTAAACATAGACCACACATGCCTTCTTAGTTAATAGTATAGCACTTACGTTCGGTCACGTTGCATATGCGCGATGTCGGGCTATTTGTCTGTATTTATCCGGACGAATGGCGTGTACGCAAATATGGGCTATTTGTCCGTAACCGGACGAATAGCATATACGCAAACATGGGCTATTTGTCCGCGTCCGGACGAATAGCGTATACGCAAACATGGGCTATTTGTCCGTATCCGGACGAATAGTCCCCCAGGCTATTCGTCCGTATCCGGACAAATAGCCACGGCCTATATTTATCGAGCAGCTCGCGGGTGAATAGCCTGAGCCAAACATTTGTTTATGTAAGGGATACTTCAGTATTTTCAATTTGGCGATGTTCCCTGGATGGCAGCACAAACTATAAAAGATTAGCGAGTACTTATTGCTCGTTCGTATTATGCCTGACTTTGTATTATTGCAGATTATCTTCAATAATATACAACAATTACAGCAAAAATCGTCAGATTTCAATCACGTTGCAATGTGGAATTATGGCCCTAAGATCGTTCCATATAAATATATTGGAGAGTTATCCGTCCCTCCGTCCCTCCGTCCCTCCGTCCCTCCGTCTATCTGTCGTCACTGTCATATAATGAGTTAGCAGCAGGGCGAGCGAAAAACGGTATTGTGTCCAGCGGGATGCAATATAATTTTGAGTGAATGATGAATGAAACTAAGCAAACGAAACGAATAGAGGCCACTTAAGGTCACCGTTTACCGTCGCTGAGTCCCCGGCTGAGTCACAGGCATCTGGCCGGTGACTTCGAACTGACAGTTCCGCTGTATCCGTTGACATTACAACAGGGTTAATGATACCTCTGTTGATTATAACGAAATTCCCGCCCGCCCTCCCTGATGTGTCCCCTTTGCCTCTGCGATCATATAATGAAATTCATGCTCGATCTAAGATACTTGCTAATTGGATCACTGCTCTACGGAATTCCCTCCACATCACGTAAGTTTATTTCATATTGTGGCACATTCAAGCTGTAGTGGTATACCAGTTAGCATGAAAACGTTAATTTAACTTTCCTTTTAACGTTAGCAGAAACGTTGGTTTAACGTTTAAATGTGAACTTTTTTTTGCGTTATTTTGCTCTTTTATTTTACGTAGATCTACGTTTACATTCTAATCAAACAAAAACAACCAAAAACTAACGTTTTGGGACGTTAGCAATTTAACGCTAACTAAAATCAAACGGTTCTCATCAAATGCAAACGTTAATGTATACTATTTGGGTATGTACATATAGGGAGGGAGACAGTTAGAAGGAGGTAGGGAGAGATGTAGAGGGAGATAGGGAGGAGATATGCAGAGGGAGGAAGTGAGTGAGAGAGGGGGAGGGAGAGAGGGGGAGGTAGAGAGAGAGGTGGGGAGAGATGGAGGAGGTATGTAGAGGGAGAGTGAGGGAGGGAGGGAGATAGGGATGGATGGAGAGATAGTGAGAAAGAGATGGAGCGAGGGAGGGATGGAGATTGATGAGACAATGCTGCCATCTAGTGCACAAGGAGTCACACTATATTTGCCCCAAAGCAAAATTATATATGTATTAATCCACAAAAATGCCACAACTGACAGCTGTCGTGATTTGACAGATCTGATACTATGCTGCACACCTACATCATTTTCATTCACGCAACACTGCTTAAGTCTTCACAGAAATTCAAACAACATGCACAATGCTGTTTTTAGGGTACTCTTTGGTCGATGAAGGGCGGATGAATCCCATAGTTAATATGCTTTTAGTGACAACTGGCTCCACATGGCGGACAAAACAAAGACAGGATGGTAAAATAATACAATTAACAAATTAACGTATACCCCAGATAACATGGAAACGTTAATCTAACATTCACTTAACTTTAGCAGAAACGTTGGTTTAACGTTTGAATGTGAACGTTTCTGGAACGTTAGAAATGTAACGGTAAGCAAAATCAAACGGTTCTAACCAAATGCAAACGTTAAAGTAACGTTTGCATGCTGTCTGGGTATACACATATATATTACACATATATATATATATATGTAGGGTTATACACACACACACACACACACACACACACACACACACACACACACACACACACACACACACACACACACACACACACACACACACACACACACACACACACACACACACACACACACACACACACACACACACACACACACACACACACACACACACACACACACACACTGACTGTGATACAAGGACAGTCTTGAATACAACAGAATTAAACACACAAACATAATGTTTTGTTAATGACTGAATCTTCGTTTGTACATGCAGAAACAAAGTTATCAAGGTATCTTAGCATACACACTGTCAAGTCATAACAGCAACATGTTACAGATCTTTATTGCATATGGAACATTCAAATTAATTACATCATTGCTATAAAACAAATGCATCATCAGTTACATCTTACAAAAACAATATGTTGTATCTAACTAAGGAAATCGTCCATGCACCATTGTAATACAGGTAGGCATGTATTGTGGAAGGCAGGTTGACCATGCTCCGTGGAAAGCTTATTTTTGTCGACAAATTCACCACAAAAACATCTGAAAGAAAGCAAAATAATGGTTTATTTATAATAACAGCTGTTTGAAAAAAAGTGTGCGTATATACTATTATGTATGTGACAAAAACAACTATTCTAGACACCTTCTTAGCATAACCACAAATTAGCAGTTCACGAAATGAAACAATGAACATCAATATCTAATCAATTATCTTAGAAGTAACAAAGTTCTGAGTAAAACTACCAGGTTGAACTAACAAAACAATAAATACTTATTTCATACTTTGTCATGCTTGCTGCCATATAATGTGACTTTGATTTGGTGTTACTTATTAAATAAATATTGTTTGAAAATTACTGAGGGTGGGAGGGAGTGAGAGGAAGGTAGGGAGAGAGGGATGGTGGGAGAGGGAGTCGAGAGGGGATGGAGGAGGGAGATAGTTTTAGGGAGGTAGGGAGAGGTGGAGCAGAGATGTAGAGGGAGAGAGGGAGGTGAGATGCAGAGGGAGAGGGGGGGGGAAGGGAGGGAGTGAGAGAGAGAAGGGAGGGAGAGAGGGAGGGAGGGAGAGGAAGATAGAGAGAGGGAGGTAGGTAGAGATGGAGGAGAGACGTAGAGGGAGAGAGGGAGGGAGACACACACACGCACGCACGCACGCACGCGCGCGCGCACACACACACACACACACGCATTCCTTACATGAACCGCCTTGTTTCTTTTCCCCGTCACTTGTATTATCGTCCACTCCAGTTGTATGAACAGTTGACAATACTTACATCATAAACTTGTAATGTACAGCTTACTGGGAAGTGTCACTTGTGATATGGTAACAGATAATATGATAATATGTCATATCAGAAATTAAATATTGTCAATACGATGTAAATGTAATCAGTCGTTATTCGAAACAGAGAATACCGCCTGGACGTACGAATTGATATGACGAAACAATGCTGCCATCTAGTGAACAAGGAGTCAAAATTATATATGTATTAATCCGCGGAAATGCAACAACTGACAGCTGTCATGATTTGACAGATCTGATACCATGCTGCACAAATACATCATTTTCATTCACGCAACAATGCCTAAGTCTTCACAGAAATTCATTCAACCAGCCCAATGCTGACGTCAGTAAGCTTAGGCTTCTCCACAGATTAGTTATTCATAAATCCGTCTGGAGGCGTTGTGCACAGAGAAAAATAAAAATGGCGTGTTTGTTATGGATTATCTAAATCGGATCATTTAACGGATGCAGAAGTATCTGGATATAGATTCCAGCCGCAAAGACAAAGGCACGTATTGGAAGATACACTAGAGGCGAGTGACCACGAAAAGAAAGACACACGGGAAGCTGAACGTACAAAAACAAAACTAGCAGAGACGGTGTCAACTGGTGGCGGTGCCGAACCAATTTGTTGATGCGGTGACAAGTTTGTCTGCTGTCATGAAATGGCTGCAACTCGGCAACGCGCGGAGCATATTGATGAAGGTAAATATTAAGTTGTATATTATTGTTATTGCTTAAATATTATTATCCTGAGGTCCGGGCTGCGTAATGATCGTATTATTATGACAAGCGAAATATGATCGCTTAGCTTGGGCCAAGCCTTGCCGCCTTGGGCCAGCCGGGTCACCTCAGTGACCTCAGGCTCAGGCTTGCCGCATTCAACTATTAGACTAAGTATGTGTCACTTATTACGTTTTATGGTAATAACACATTTGTTAAGACTTGGTGGGGTTTATCATTTAACGTAAATCGTATTGAATAGTTCCAATGAAATTAAATGAATTAGGTCCCACAATTGTGCAGGTGTGTCAGTTGTGGAAAAAAATCTCCATACAAATGAACAGTCAATACCTTGCTGTTTTTTGCATCGCCCAGGTGTGGACACCCATCACATTTGTAATAACAGCAACTATATTGATTCATATATCATGATCTAAATGCACCGCCTACACAGCAATGGCAGGCAGTTGCGATTATTTTATTTGAACATAAACTGCAGGGTTATCTTCTCATCATTTTGCATGTGTCTTATGGAGTCATATATAAACATAGATAATGAGTTTGTTTCAAAGAACCCAGAGATATTAGTGACAAGATGAATACAGGAAATGTGTCAGAATTCATGCTTTGTGAAATTATGTTCATTCAAATAATAATCCATGTTTACAATGATTCACATAAAACATTTCTTAATGTTCGATTTTTTATTACAGGTGGACTGCTGTGTATTACGAAAAGTCGGATTTGAAATTTTCTGCTTCGAGCAACTGGTGCTTCGGAATGTATTGGTTGCACTGAACCATATACAGATAGATAACTGGCAACTAGATCCATCAACAAACAAGTAAGTATACTGTGCATACATTTTATATAATTATCTTGCAATAAACGTTAATGCATCAAATAAGAAGCAACAATACAACATCAAACAAAGTAGCACTATAAATAAAATATAATAGTTATCATTACTTATAGATACAACACATGGAACCATTATGATTTTTATGTAGTGAAAATGGCAGGTAAACATAGTGCATAGTTCCTACTACTGCCCAAAGTATAGAATGGATCATAGAGTAAATTATAGTGCCTAGTCTTTTCACAATAATAATCTAATTTACATTTTCTCTGGTTATCCATTATGAGATGACAACCCAAATATGTGAATGCAGGGACTGGAGTTGTCATTAGAGGTTTTAGACAAGATGTTTATGTTTGACAGCTTTCAGAATGGTTCAATCAAATCAATAAACATTTCTTGAGCTTACTAGCAATACCCTAATTCATTTTATTCCAAATTATAGAAATAGATCCACAATGGTTTCTAATGTCACACAGCGATTTAAAAGTGCATATTGTCAACATTAGATGCAATATGCTATAATACTGCCACACATTTATTTTTCTTTTCTTAAAAAGCACCACATGTTTGAAATGGGGTGTGTCTTTAATTATATATTTTAAATTAAAAGGATCATTGATTAATTTTCATCTTATTTACAATGTCATATGTATATTTATCTGAACACGTTTATTTCAGGTTGCTCAGTCTATAGGCAGTTTACTGGTGGGTTCACAGCAAGTTGGGCCGGAGTGTTCATCGAGTACTGCCAGCATGCACCAGCCACCTAATCAGGACAAAGTTCCCTGTCCTCGCTTGGAGAGCAGCACGAGGGATATCACTTTGCTCTCAAAAGCTTGACTAATGTACAAAACGATTGAGCCATGCAGCCCGCAGATCTTCCTTACTCGGTTTTGGCACATTTGCCCCGATCAAGCAACCCCTGTTGGTACAGTGATTAGTGGCAGTGTAACGTTTCCCATCACCACATGGATTATGTGGCTCATCAGCATGGGTAGACGGTTATGTCGGACTTGTGTTCTGTTGCGCAACCTCCAGTTTAATTATTGTTTCTCGAAGATGACATCTGTGTTAACAGGGATGCCTGGGACAGGACGTGGCCGATAGTTCCCCGCAAGAGCAGATAACATCAATCGTGATTTCATTCCTACAATGAATATAGTGCTTGCTTTAACTGATTAGTATTTAGACAACTTTGCAACGTTTTTTTACATGATTATAAACATGTACTAATTTTTTTGTAATTTCATTTGATAATCATGTAAGAAGTCATTGTTTTAGTAACCAAATATTAGCCAAATTAGTAACCATAAGTTAAATAACAACACATTGACCAGGAATTCCACTATCACATTCCACTCCCAATTATCACTTGTTGTTCTAATCTTAATGTTTCACTTTGTATCATGTATATACAGTGACTGTATTTTTATGTATTTTTTATATTATATTTTAATACATTCAGTGATAATGACGTGTTATTTATTTTATTTGATCAAAAACAGAGAAGTTATTAATTACACAAGTAGCTGTATTCATGTACACAATAACTGTTTACAGCTGTGTTTTGTCCCCCCATGACACAGTTACTAGGAGTTCATTCAAATGCCATACCTGGATTATCTTAGAAATATGAAGCAATACTGCAATTACTATGTGCTACTTTATACAGCTTGGTGCAATGTGAAGAGAACTGTACAAGCAAGGATTCAAATGCAACTTATCGCAAAAGTCCCCTTGTCGCAAAAGTCCCCTTGTAGTTACGACTGCTGTCATACCTTCATAGAAGTGCTGTCTCTTGGGGGCAGATAACTCTGATAGACCTCCACCTGTCCAGTATGACAGAATTTAGTGAGCTAGGCTCCCAGAAAGTGCCGTGCTGTGATGACCGACTTCAGGCAGGGCATTGAATGCTGCTGAACTTTGCTCCAGATACATTGTCGTATCTTCTTCCTCAACAATTGCAGCGTATGCACATGCGTGTGGATGCCACAATGTGATCACTGTTTTCTGTAACCAACAACAAAGGAACGTGAAATAATTAATTGCATCATCGCCTAATTGGCATTTCCTCTGGTTATTCATATGAGATTACCAGAAAGTGAGAAACACAGCCATATTGTGAGAATGCAGCAGACAATATCAATCAAGTGTATGAATTTTCACTATATAATTATCTAAAATAAAACTTAGCTTTTTTCAATTATCACTTACAGGTGACAATAGATCTTTAACCAGTGGATACCGACGTCACATCTAAAAAGCTAATAAAACATCAAAATAAACACAACTTGTTGCAGATAAAATGAGTAGTTTAAATGAAGATTTACTTTAAAACATGCATGCAGCTACTGTCCATGTATTTCAAACAATCATTGAATTCCACCAGCCATTAAACAGTCATAAATACTTTTACTCGAAGGTGAAACTAATTTTGAAAGTGGGGTGTCAAAGTGCATGCAGAAACTTGATAAAATTATGATAAATATAGTCAGATGTGTATCTCATAATTGGAAACTAACAGAAAATGCAACTAACAAAATTTGTAAAAACTTAATGTTTAAATAAATACTGACTGAATTTCTAGTTTTCAGCATCATAACATTTTCATTGTTTCTTAGCACATATCTGAACACACTGATCATAAGCTTTACTAGCTGTATTAATCAATGTCACCTTACTCTGACATAGCCTACATCCACATCAATGGAAATAAATGACTATGTCACTATGAGCGGTTAGTTAACTTTACTGAACTTACAAAGAAGTGCCAACGACAATCCAAGGCCACAGTCCCTCCGCCGATGACATATTATCACCCATGAGACGTGTCATGTTCAAGTTCAGTTATTCAAGTTTCTTCTAAAGGCAAAATTATTTATTCTGCATTGTACTAAATTCTGCGATGATAAAAATTGTGCTATTGTCCTAGCTTGGTTCAAGTATATCTAAGTCTTTACACACGTGGACGTGATACCGTAAAAACAGATTAGCTGTCATCGAGGGACATCGGCATCGGGCATCGTCAACACATCGATGATCGAGCCATCGGCATCGTCAATCGATAGCCGGTCTACGGAGGTCAAAACTACTTTTAACAGCATAAAAACGTTACATGTGCTTGACGTCTGTAAAAAACACAATTAAATACAAACGTTATAACACAGAAAAAATAGTACATCATACTAACCTTCTTGCGATCTGATCATTGATGTCTCGGCCAGCTTGATATATGCGTTGCTTCGACGTTTAGCCTTTAGGTCCATCCATGGCTAAATATTGTCAGCACTGCCCCGGGTTTAAGAAGACGACGGTCGGCGACGTTTTGTTGGATCTTGTTCCATCAACTGGTGATATATGTCTACTTCATAATTACTTGTTGACCACAGATTTAGGTCTAAGCAGCTGCTACATCGCCAACTAAACGAAGACTCGAAGCCTACTGACGTCACAGGAAGCTGACTGGTCTCAGCAGAGATTTAGAATGCCGCGCGCTTATAGGCCAGGCCAAGCCAAACGAATACGTCACCGGTTAAGATGGTGGTGTCTAGGCCATCATGGATTTCGTTAGATTTTTAGAATTTAAGGTCACATTCTGAGTAAACCGCTGACGTTAAAAAATTGAGTATATGTGGAAATTGTTAGTTTGTATAAACTCTATTAAGTGTATGATACGAAACCGTTGCCTTTTTTGCCCTTTAAATGCCTCCTATTTGTATTTGATTCAGAAACCATAAATTAAATTATTAATCCAGCATTAAATGATTCATCGAATACTTGAGAAAGTCGTCTAATTATTAATAATAATAACACCTGGATAGTGGATAGCAGTAATTAGTTAGTGACACAACAACAGAACAAGAATGACACCTAGGGATTCCATGAAAGTCGCCTTTATGTTAGAAACAGGATATTCATTAAAGTAATCATGAAAGTAATCATGATTACGAGTACAAGTAATCATAAAACACGTACTCGAGTACTAGTATGATTACATTCTAATGTAATCGTACTCGTACTCGAGTACATTGTAAAGTAATCGTACTCGTACTCGAGTACATTTGTTTTCTGAGTACTCGTACTCATGCATGTTCAAAGTAATCGTACTCGTACTCGAGAACACTTGTATTGTACTCACTCCATCTCTGATGCTAATGTGCCTCAATATTGTTTGAAATATGACCCAGTTCAAGGGATAATAATATGTTGTGGCATTTTCCGATATCACCACTTCAGATGAGACAGTGGAAGCTGAAGCTATGCGGTATCAATAAAAATGTAGACTACACAATTTGGTTCAAAGGCCAGTAGAGGTTTTTGTGCCCTCAAGACGATTTCTGAATCTGACCCTCTATGTGATATTTTATTTGTCTGTATTAATGGGTGGGTGTACTTGTTAGATTGTATATAAGTAAAGATATCATAAAGTAAAAACTTTTTACCAAAACTATTTCATGAAATTGACTAAAAATAATGGCAAGCACAATATAAGTATAACTACAGGTACAATTACTGCACTTGATATAATGTATTTATTTCATCAGATAACAAGCAAAGCAGCAATAAAAAAATTGAAAACGTGTTCGGTAAATGTAAAAAAGAGTTACTTTTATAAATATTCGTATCATCGAGCATCCAGCACATGGTATATCAAATACTAATTAGTTCAAAAACATGAATCCCATTCATTAGGCTTTCAAATTATGCCTTTCACAGAAAATACATTAGCTTTAGCAAACATGTGCTTAGTGCAGAGATGGGGTGAGTACAGTACAAATGTACTCGAGTACGAGTACGATTTGAACATACAGGAGTACGAGTACTCAGGAAACAAATGTACTCGAGTACGATTACTTTACAATATACACGATTACTTTAGAATGTAATCATGATTACTTTCATGATTACTTTAATGAATATCCTGTATCTAACATAAAGGCGACTTTCATGGAATCCCTAGGTGTCATTCGTGTTCTGTTGTTGTGTCACTAATGTTCTAACTGATTACTGCTATCCACTATCCAGGTGTTATTATTATTAATAATTAGACGACTTTCTCATGTATTCGATGAATCATTTAATGCTGGATTAATAATTTAATTTATGGTTTCTGAATCAAATAGAAATAGGAGGCATTTAAGAATTTCAAATACACATGATCAAATACATTACAATAACAACACTTCAAAACCAGGGGGGCATTTGATTCAGAAACCATAAATTAAATTATCTAGTCTAGTCAGTCAGGCATTGAAGCCAGTGTACACACCACCAGGACTGTGGAGTCTGTCATGATGCAACATACAGTACAACTGGGATCACTTCACTTGGTCGACATTCAAATACATGACATTTAATATGCAGCATATTGCACGGCTCATTGTTGTATAATCTTGTCCACAAATACAACTGTCCTGTATAGCATATTAACTTGTTGAACTAGTGGTAGTAAGCATTGTTCAGTTTCTTGTTGACCTGTAAAGAAAAGCATGTACTGTATTCAATTTCAGTAAACAAAAAACATGCATCATGGTAGTGGAGTTGGGAGTAAATAATGATCCCATGTAATAACTATTACATGGTGTACACATATGTGACGTGTCCTAACGAAATATATGTCAAAAAAAAAAATAAAAAAAAATTGAGTTAGTCACACCATTGGAAAGAAGATGTATTAATCTTTCCAACGGTGTAAAAATTATGGACATATCTCACACACAGCCAAAGTTATTGGACGCTGAACATGCCTAGGGTAGAAAGTTTCAAACGGAGAAAAACGCATTTGAAGTTCGCGGTCACATAAGCACACAGTCGAGTACATTGTCGACCCAAAATCGGCCGTTTTGCTTCTATTACTCCATTTGATGCATTCGAAATAAACTCCCAAGGCATGTTCGCTGTCGAAGATATATCATGCTAACTGTTTACTGAAATTATTACAACATAATCCGAGTATTTAGCAATGTTTTGTAGCAGCGACCCGATTAATTCCACGTTGTTTACGGCTAGCGAGAGCGCACTGCGCCTGCGCGCACAGCTCTAAGCCAATCAGGGGCGTCTAGTGACGTTTGTTCACAGATAGGCCTCTCTCATTAAATGCTGCTATTGGCTTACAATGACGTCAGTGGGAATTTCTACTACAAGAATCCGAAAGAGGGCGTCCAGGGCTTTCCTGTAGTACCAAATAAGTCCGCCATGCGTTGAGGGAAACCCCAAAGAATGTGACTTGAACTAGTGCGATTTATAGGTTCTGTTTTACGAAATTCATGCGTGAAATGTTACGTAGTGTGTCTAAAAAGGCTATAAAATGTACTAAATAATAATAAGCATTGCCAATTGACAAAAAAGATGCAAAAGTAGCCTTTGGTGACAGAAAGTCAAAATCATCGAAATTCATCGTTACATGTTTATGCGGTGTTTTCTCGAAATCAAGTTCGCTGACATACGACTCATTTCGTTAGAACACGTCACATCTTAATTTTTGAAATGTTATGTCAAACATGAATATGTAAGGTTGTCTGGTCGAAGCAAATGTTGGAAATGACAAAATAAGGTTATTGTGATGCCAACAGCACATTCCCTCAGAAAATATTCAAGCATTCATAGTATGTATGTCTACCTTCTTCAACACTGTATTATTGATTTTTTTAGTCATCGCTGCAGTATTTTCCCTGCTATATGATGAGTGAGGTGGACCACCTCAGTGTTTTTCTAAGCCAATTTGCTCAAAATATGCCTCATAGGTATTTCTTGCTATAAACATGTTTACACTTGTAGCTGTGCATTTGTTTCCTCTCTATTTCCCAGGGAATAAGTTAAAACATCCTTCAGAATGCACCATTTTTAAGGTAATTTTTTACAGATAGATAACTGGCAACTAGATCCATCAACAAACAAGTAAGTATACTGTGCATACATTTTATATAATTATGTTGCAATAAACGTTAACGCATCAAAAAGGGA
>JAODUO010000153.1:0-42500 GCA_025642075.2 Ridgeia piscesae
GTTAACTACATCAGCTTGGATATCGATGACATTGTGTGAGTTCACTCTCGTTGATGATACTGCATACCATCTTCCTGGCATTTTGCTGTTCATCCGCATGTGCCTACACAAGAAACAAAGTGACAATTGACATGGCTCTGACATGTATGATATTTTATATGTGACGACACAGTTAGCCAAAGTCAATACCATGGTAATATAATTGTTTTATTCATGTTATAAAATGTGCATGCCCAAATGTTATATATACATAACTCAGACCTGTTATATTGAACATATCTCAAAATGTGTGTAACATTCCGCCACACTGAAATTAGTATGTGAAAATACAAATTGTACAAAATACAAGTATTCACCACTATCTCTAGCCAGTACTCTTCATAGAATTGAGTAAACATATAGCAATTGCAAAAAGGGGAATCCTGAGTAGTTTAGCCACTTTTAGGTGTAGAGATACATAGCATTAAATATTTAAAAAACAAATTATTTTATATCTACTGATTTAAACAAAAGTATAATCTATTACTTTATTTAATATATATATATATATATATTATTATTTTTAAATATATTTATTATTTCTAAAGCACAATATCCAACATGGTCAAAGTACTGTACATAATGTTATTATATGTACATAGTATGTATATATTATCTATTTACAGCATGCTTCTGTAACAATTGTATGTGTGTTATGGGTGAACTCTTTGCAAAAGTAAATTTCCTAAAATATGTTTTCGTACGACAATTCTTTCAGAATATTGAACAATTTTCCCATGACATGTGTCACAAAGCACATGTTTGCTAAACCTAATGTCTTCTGTGTGAAAGGCATAATTTGAAAGCCTAATGAATGGGATTCATGTTTTTGAACTAATTAGTATTTGATATACCGTGTGCTGGATGCTCGATGAAACGAATATTTATAAAAGTAACTGTTTTTGTAACAACTTTGTTTATTGCTGCTTTGCTTGTTATCTGATGATATATATATATATATATATATATATATATATATATATATATATATATCAAGTGCAGTGACTGTACCTGTGGTTATACTTATATTGTGCTTGCCATTATTTTCTAGTCAATTTCATGAAATAGTTTTGATAAAATGTTTTTACTTTATGATGTCTTTACTTACATACAATTTAACAAGTACACCCACCCATTAATAGAGACAAATAAAATATCACATAGAGAGGCTGATTCAGAAATCGTCTTAAGGGCACAAAAACCTCTACTGGCCTGTGAACCAAATTGTGTAGTTTTTGTATACTACAAATTGTGTAGTAGTATTTGTTGATACCGCATAGTTTCAGCTTCCACTGTCTCATCTGGAATGGTGATATAAGAAAATGCCACAACTTAATTATTATAACTTACACTGGGTCATATTTCAAACAATATTGAGCCACATTAGCATTGACCTATTATGACAAGTTTGCAGGCATACCAAATTCCTACAGTGTAGGAGGCACATCCACAGGGCCCCAGACCTCTTGGATTCACAAATGACATATATCTGTACAATGTTTATAAAATGTTTGTTGAGAGAGTAAATTAATGTATATTAATACACTCATTTACCTGAGATGAAGAGCTTTTCCGCCTGTCCTATGGTGATGTCACCTCAAGTTCTGAAAATGTGACACATTTAAATTTTAATGTACTTGGAAAACTTGCAATGTTATGAACGATCACCTCCCAGGCTTCCAAATGCAAGCAATATCTTGTTTTATTACATTAATGTTAGTAATAAATTAAAATAATATGTATATACCTATTTTGTATGTATTAAATTATCATTAATGCTTAATGTATTAAAGCTGCTCCCTCCACTCATTCCTGTAAAAATCGTTTGCTCCTAGCGATTTTTTGTAATTTCACAAAAAGCGGAGGTATCAAATACTCCCTAATAATTGCTTAGTTGGTTTATGCATACATGTTACTTCTTTTTTCTGATATTAATAAAATAAATACGAACTATTTAGATTTTCGTTTCGATCGGTTCCGATCGAAGCTCTGTACGAAACTAACTGTGGAAATGGAGATACCATAATTATGAGCGGAATACGCTTTAGTCTTCACGCGAACGAGGCTTGGGTGCGAGATAGACCTTCACCCTGTCGAGTTATTTACGTTTAGGAACAGCGAGTTTAGGCACAATTTTTTTTTTTTATGCCACCTATCAAATAAAGTGACTAGATTATACTTAATTAAAAAACAATCAGTAGATATAAAATAACTGTTTTATATATTTAATGTTGTGTATCTTTACACCTAAAAAGTGGGTAAAGTAGTCAGGGTCCTTGCCATGTGGCTGAGAGTAACATGTGCAATTGCTATGTTTACTCAATTCTATGAAGAGTACTGGCTAGAGATAGTGGTGAATACTTGTATTTTGTACAATTAGTATTTTTACATATTAATTTCAGTGTGGCAGAATGTTTCCCACATTAGTAGAAATGTTCAATATAACAGGTCTGAGTAATGTATATATAACATGTGGGCATGCAAATTTCATAACATGAATAAAACAATTATATTACCATGGTATTGACTTTGGCTAAGAGTGTCGTCACACATAAAATATCATACATGCCAGAGCCATATTAATTGTCACTTTGTTTCTTGTATAGGCAGATGCGGATGTACAGCAAAATGCCAGGAAGCTGGTATGCAGTATCACCAAAGACAGTGAACTCACACAATGTCATCGATATCCAAGCTGATGTAGTTCACCAAAGAATGTCGAACCTGTCTTACAGTGTCGAGGGAGGTTGACCAAAGGCTTATACCATGCTTGACGGACCATGGCATCCACCGTTCCATCACCAACTGCAAAGCTAGTCAGGCGTCATCATATTCGTATGTCAAGCACTCTGCATTCTACTTTGGTCTCTATTCAGTCAGGGCATCTGACCGGCATGGAAGCCAGTGTACACACCACCAGTACTGCGGAGTCTGTCACGGTGCAACACACAGTACAACTGAGATCATTTCAATTGGTCGACATTCGAATACTTGACATTTAATGTGCAGCATTTTGCATGGCTCATGGTTGTATAGTCTTGTCCACAAATACAAATGTCCTTTATAGCATATTAACTTGTTGAACTAGTCGTAGTAAGCATTGTTCAGTTTCTTGTTGACCTGTAAAGAAAAGCATGTATTCAATTTCAGTAAACAAAAAAAACATGCATCATGGTAGTGGAGTTGGGAGTAAATAATTATGCCATGTAATAACTATTACATGGTGTACACATATTAATGTTTGACATTTTATGTCAAACATGAATATGTGAGGTTGCCTGGTCAAAGCAAATGTTGGAAATGACAAAATAAGGTTATTGTGATGTCAACAGCACATTCCCTCAAAAAATATTCAAGCATTCATAATATGTATGTCTACCTTCTTCAACACTGTATTATTGATTTTTTTAGGTCATCGCTGCAGTATTTCCTCTGCTATATGATGAGTGAGGTGGACCACCTCTGTGTTTTTCTAAGCCAATTTGCTCAAAATATGCCAGAAAGGCCACCTCATAGGTATTTCTTGCTATAAACATGTTTACAAGTGTAGCTGTGCATTTGTTTCCTCTCTATTTCCCAGGGAATAAGTTAAAACATCCTTCAGAATGCACCATTTTGAAGGATATTTTTTAAATTATCTACGTAGCCATGCCCCGCGACTCACATAGTGTATGTGCAATTGTGCATTAATGTATGTGTTGGCACACTGGGTATAATATGCATTATAATATGTGAATGAAAATGTGATAATTTATACGTTGTTGAGTGTTAAAATGTTTAAATTACCTGGATTGATCAGATGTGAGTCTCCCGCAGACTACGTATCCTCCCGGCATCTGCTATACCTATGTGACTGCATTAATCTTAGCCCCTCCTCTGCCTTGTCTCACTTTTGCATTGTAGTGTGGCATGTAGCCATATTATAATTCGAATATATTATGCATTCATATACTGCTGTGATGAAAATGTTGATAAATATTTGAAAACAGCTGGCAAATGTGAGTTAAAAGGTACCAGGTACATAGAATACAGCCAGGCATCATTGACTACAATAAAAACAAGTGCAAGAATGTTATATATATATTTTAATCAATCATCGTTATCATAAAAATCTTTATTATTTTGCATAACATTTAATTGAAATCAACAACATTCAGTAATAGTACTGAAATTTGAGTCGCAAAACACTGTTTTAATAATTGTGAGATTAATGTAATTCTCCGTTTGACGTTCTGTTGACAAGATAACGGATGCTCCCCTAAAAATACAACGCTTCTTGGCATCTTGCCCGACCAACAAGAGCCTACTACCAGTCCCCCATGTCAATTTTATTTAAAATGTCGTCCCTCACGTCATCTGTTCTCTATGGATATGTACTTTCGCAATTACTAAGTTTATTAAGTAGATCCTGCGTAATCAAATATAATACCGATACACATCAACACAGGTTGTGTCTGGCTGAGTGATGCCGAGCGATATTCATGGTGACTGTCAACTCACAAACTGGCTTGCCTTGTCAGTGACACTCTCAGGCTCAGACTTATAATTATTATAATCTTGCAAGTTAGAGAATCCGCGTCGAGTAGACGTTCACGAGAGTGAATTAGACCCCGACTACTCGCTCTTGTTGCTAACTGCGTTAATGCACTTAATGCGTACCTTCATAGAAGAATCACTTTGCTTTTGGAATCTTAGACATTACGCGCAAAAGCATGTGCGATCTGTTATTGTGCCGCAGTAGGTCGAACTCGCATAAAGCACGTGACCCAAAAAGCAAAGGACGTCGGCAGCTGCTGATTGTTTCGCCTGTTATACCCGGTGTAACGGCGATTCTTTTTTTTACGATTAAAAAAGTACGCATTTTAAAAATTTACTGACTGTGCATACTAATTAAACTATTAACACATTACACGTCTGGTCATAAAAGAACCGGTTTGGCGATTAGCAAACGAGTGGAGGGAGCAGCTTTAAATTATTATTATAGATGTATTAAATATTGTAATTATGAATAGTATAACCAAGGCCTAAGTATAACTGATACGGGTCATTTATAATGCATTTACATTATGCCTAGCTACTATTAGGCTAATTAAGCCTAGTTAATCTTAGCCTTGGGATACTAACCTGCTAAATACCATTTGTGACATAAACATGACATAGTTACTCACTGACTTGTCGTAGTCATCAAAGTATTTGCCATAGTTTATTCCTGGCGTAGTCATAGCATAGCCATACCTTGGTATCTTGTCGTAACTTGGCATTGGCTGAATAAGCGCCAAGGTTGAAGGTAAACAATAACATAAATTTAATAAAAACAACAGAAATATCAATGATGTATACTCATACGCCTAAATATATAGCTGAGTAATTCGTTATTACTGTAACCTATCTGGAAGAACGTCTGTGTGAACGCTGCGTGTGGGTTGTAGTCAGTGGCCCACGGTGCCCGTAGCTTGTAACGGGCACTGTCAGTGTCCTGCAGTCATGCTGTTCACTGTCTGTCTTTGTCTGCTTAATTTGCCGTGTTGGTGGCATATAAAAATCATGTTTGTGCCTAGACTCGCTGTTCCTAAATGTAAACAACTTGAGAGGGTGAAGGTCAATCTCGCCCCCAAGCCTCGTTCGTGTGAAGACTAAAGCGTATTCCGCTCAAAGGTCCATATCCATAGTTAGGTTTCGTACAGAGTTTCGATCGGGCCCGATCGAAACGAAAATCGAAATAGTAACATGTATGCATAAACCAACTTGGCAATCATTAGGGAGTATTTGCTACCTCCGCTTTTTGTGAGATTACTAATAATCACTAGGAGCAAACGATTTTTACGGGAATGATTGGAGGGAGCAGCTTTAACAGAGTTAATAAAAATTAACAACTTCTAACAACAATCATATTTTTATCGTCAGTGGTTTACCAGGAAAACAATCTAGAACACATAGCCATAGAAAGTCTATAGACTATGCCATTTTAGAAACAAAATGACGTAGTTAAGTCTAATTGGTCGGCGTGAACTGTGCGTGCATGCGTATTATTATTTGTTACTTTCTGACCTAACCACGCAAACAACGGCCAACAGCCGCCAAACTTCTCCTCACATTGTTTACATGCATATACATACACTACATTACAAAAAATCACTTGTATTCCTCTAACGAAGAAAATTCACAAAAGAAACGCGCAAATCTCGACGGACGGCAACTCGCCAACTTCGACTACCGTAAACTCGCTATTATAAGTTAGCTTTACACAAAATACCGCTAGATGGCGCGTTTGTGCACGCGAATAGTTATAAACCTCATTGCATTCGCACGCGCTAATTAGTTTAATTAATTATCAATAATATAATAATAATTAGCAGCATCACTATGGTCTGCCGAAAATATTTAAAAAGGCAAACAAAGGCAACGCTTTGGTGATATGGGCCAAATAGATTTGATAAAAAGTAACAATTTAATATAAAAATATACAATTTTAATAGTTTATTTTATATAGCGTCAAATCCATAATTGTTTGTACGGCTTCGCAACATACTGTTATTAAAGTATAAGCAATAAGAAGAATGCTACCCACAGGTAATCTTTTAAAATGAATATTAAAAATAAATGTGACTGCATAATTATCTAAAATTGCCTATTAGCCATAACAGAGATATGGACATTACGTGTTGTTCAAAGATGTCACATTATTTATGTTATCAATATTTCTATAAACATACCGCGTGTACTGCGAGCATGCTAGCTTATATTACATAAGCGATGGTTAAGCACCCAGCAAACATACAAGTATTGGGCCAATGCTGGCGTTATACTGGCGAGTACCGTTTGTACCGGCAACGGTACAAACGGTACTGAGCCAGTACACTGGACACACCATGATAAAAGTCGATGTACTTGCCAGAATCGGCCCAGCATTGGCCCGATTGTATCGGCCCAGCATTGGCCCGCTTGTATCGGCCCAGCATTGGCCCGATACCAGCCAATTTCAACATTGTTCCGCAAGATGTCGCAGGGGAAGTTTTTCATGGCGCCACCTAGGGAATGCAATTTTACCGCCAAATTGAGATGGCGGACGCCATTTTTGTGAAAGATTTCGAAGTGGGAGTTGTTCAGGTAAGTTGCCATGCTTAATAAAATCACGTAGTTTTAATTGTGGTAATTATGCTTAAATGTGAATGCAAATAATTGTACAGTTGTGCCTATATTAGTGTTTTAATTGAGAATTGGCATCTGCATTTATAGACCGGTAGTTACTAGACTAGTGCTTTTACTAGTCTAGTGGATCACTTCGTCGGAGTCGGTTTCTGCAAGGCTTAGGCTTAGCAAGCGTAACAATATGCAGTTTTCACCAACACATTTAAATTGTAAAGCAATGTATCAGTTGTATTAAAAGTAGAACGGCTTATAATTAATCGGTGGTAGGCAAACAAAGCATGAAATAAGTAGTTTTTTGTGAAATACAATATGAATATTCGTAACACGTACGGTAATGACGTAGCCTCGTAGGTCTTTCTTTAGACTTTACCGCGTCAAAAAATTCGAAAGCACCCACTTATTTCTATATCACCAGATTCAAAATTCAAATTCACTGATGACGTACGACAACACGCAACGCATTCACTAAACATCACGGGCTAATTTTTCTTTGGTGATTAATGTGAACAATTAAGTGCTGGATCCAATGACTCATGCCAGGCCCATGGCTCATGCCATGACTCAGTCACTTCATTGCTTGTGAATATAACAAATTGGTGCGGACCACATCTCTCCAATTTTTGAATGCATGCCATGGGCGTGGATCGGTGGGACATATGAGGGAGATCACGCGTCCTCAACCTTTTCAATTAAAAACAAAACAAGTTTTTGGTCATATAGCGCGAGCTAGACTGATCCCTCTCCTAAAAGCCCCTATAACTATATAATCATATACATGACATAAGTAGGTTGACATGCATTCTAAGTTTGACCTAGATTTAACATACATAATGGTATTAATTCCTATTAATTATATCATTTACACGAATTAGGAACTTGGCAGTTATAGTTCGGAGGCAAACTCACTAATATAATGACTTACATGCTATGTAAACTTTTTGTATGTGGTTATGACAGCATAACTATTTACTTGACCTACATTTTGCACTTTACCTATTAATAGTGTAATTTAAAAAATAAAAATGCAAAATGCACACTGAACTTCAGAGGGATTACACATATCAGATACACATATAAACATTAATTGACATTAATGTGACCTAGCATCAAGTTTTGGTACAACCTACAGTTTGACCTACTATTTTACTTCTGAATTATATTTGGAAAATTATTGCATTATTTAGTTATAATTAATTAATACATGAGCACACGAACCTTTACAGTGTGAAAAACAGACAAAACATTAGATATCATAAAAAATAAGACAATTTATTATTTTAGGCATAATGTAAACAGTGCTGTAAACCGTTCATAATGTCACCAAGGTTAACATTAAAAGAGCAGAATATTATATAAATGTTTATAATAGATCACATGCTTAAGTCTGTGCAGCATTCACTGAAGTATACTCACACACCATGATGGTAATATGTGTAAATCCTATGTTTTTTTTCATGATAGGTAATGTGCATAAGTCCATGTTATAAACTTATATGCACTGAAGTAAACTTCACAAATTAATTAATTACAGTCAGCAATATGCTTTAAAGAATAGTTTGTAGCTTCATTATATGTAATGACTAATGTGATTTAAGTCCAAGCAATAAGCATTGAAGTTCACAATTTCTCTGTGAAAGTCCATTGGGAACTCTCCAACAATTCCCAAGATCATACTGCAATGTTCTTCAAGTGTATACACCGTTATTGCATATAAATTCAAGTTGACCAACGAATATGAAGCGACTGCGATGCCAGATACTTCTCTCGAGATCAAAGAATGTTGTCAGTTCTTGAGAAGTTAACCCATGCGAGCATTGCCATCATTGACATTCACACAGGTTTCACTATAGGTAATGTGCATAAGTCCATGCGATACGCATTGAAGTTCACAATTTCTCTGTGATAGTCCATGGGGAACTCTCCAAGTTGCTGATGAGCCGACACTCATGCCAGGAGCAATGTCTACAATACAAAAATATTTCACATTTAAAATACTACACAAAATGGTAAATATTATTAATAACATCAACAAAATAGATAGTCAACATAACTGTAAACTTAATGGTAAAATAAAAAAAAATTGAATTACAGGTATTGCGTGGTGTGTATTAAAGTGGAAATATTAACTGTCTGTACTTGCTATCATAAAATAGTAATACTGACACACTAAAAATATACATGTATTAAGTTCTGTTTACACAATTTACAAAACAAAAAACTGTTTAAGATGTGGATTGATCAGATTAATAATGTTTTCCTGTAGTGATTAAAATGGAAGTAGGTCGCAGTCACAGGTAATCGTGATGACCTGCCCTGATGCCGTAAATTTAACTGTTTTGAAATTTTTTTGTTTTCCTTAAAACACTGATTTGCACACCACATAAATAATTATGTTGTATCTAATTTCTTATCAGAAATAAGAGTTTTTTATGTAGCCTAAATAAATACCTAGTAAACTGTGTGGGTATATACTGACAGAAAGTGCATGAATTTATAAGTATTTCATCCATAACATACTTCCAGTTCCCCACACACCCACTCTACCACTCACAAATATACAACACACATACACATAGAAGTCATAGACACACGCTTACACACACGCATACATACACATATACAATTATCATAAATGCAGAAAATAAACATCTTTTTGGTACTCACCCAACACTATATGGTCACTCGGTAATGCTGAAGAACTTCTCATGTCTTCTAGTTAGTGCAACATACCAAATCCAAAGGCCATTTTCAAAAATGGTGGCATATGGTAAACTTGGAGTAAATAGAAGAATGTCAAGGTCAAGGAATACCATAAATATTGTCAATACAATGTTGTGAATCAATGCATATTTATTGTTTAGTTGGTTTATGGGTTATTCATATTTTATATTGTTTCAGTACTAATAATGCACCATAAACATAACTTCCAATACTAGCC
The DNA here is from genome assembly GCA_025642075.2 of Ridgeia piscesae. NCBI lineage: Eukaryota > Metazoa > Annelida > Polychaeta > Sabellida > Siboglinidae > Ridgeia > Ridgeia piscesae. Next base: position 10,127 of record JAODUO010000153.1, read on the forward strand.
GATAAGAGCCGTACTATTTGTGAATCACATAGACATAGTGTCAAATATCACTATCCCAGGCGGGAAACTTCCCACTGAATGGTGTTGATTCACCACCCTCAAAGCACAGGAAACTTGATGGATTTAGATGTTAAATCACAATAATATATGATACAATTAATTTAACAAAAAAACCAGTTATAACAGTGAGGGTTCAGCTGTGCTGGCACTATTATAAGTGATAGGTGTGTTTAACGATAACATTATATTATTTATTATTGTATGTTATGTTTCAGTTGTACTTGTTGATAGTAACTTTAGGAGACATGTTGACTTGAAATTAAGCTGTATTTAGTGTATTTGCAAACAGCTGGGGTGAAGTACTGTTATTAATTTAAAAGAATTCAGTGCAAGTAATTAATTTATTTGTCACTAGGTATTTTATTGCAGTTGTCTTTATTGTTTTAATATTATATTACAATTACTTTTTTATTTTACAATAGTAATCAATTATATTAAATCAGTTACAACAAATTATCGAATACCCACAGTGTTTCCCTACAAGTGAAAATGTGTGTGTGTTTCTGTGGAATTAGTCTAAGTGGATAGTGTGTTTCTTTGGAAATCTCTATTATACTGAATTAGAATTACAACGTAAATTTTGAGTATCAAATAAAAATCTGGTCTCGATTGATATCGAAGAATTCTGGTATCGAACCAACAATATATCGATCGATATCGTAGAATTCTGGTATCAAGCCAGCACTACTTCTGTTGCATACTGTGCTTCTACTGGGAACTGTGTTCTATATCAATATTAGACTTTTAAAAACGCAAGTATCAAGTATCAAACATAATTCAGGTATTGATCGGTATTGAACAAAACCTGGCACTATGCATAGGAAAAGGTAGTAACTAAGTAAGGTATTATATTTCTTAAAACCAGAGGATTCTTGCACTTTGTGTAACTTGATCCCATTTGAGTGATAATTCTTTATAGCTAAAAGGTCCTACACTGACACCCCTGTAACATCTCCACCTTGATCATGCTATGAATCAAGCAACCAGTTATAGTCCATTCAACTCCAGTTACATGAAATTCTTTATAATAAGTTGATTACTTCCAGATATGTGAAATATGAGCTTTTGGACATTCCATATCAAATCAATCAAGAATTTCATGACCGTCTTCAATTTTGATGACATTTGGTGTGTTGGTTTATGATCATGTGTCTATGTGTCCCACCAATTGTTAGGTTAACCTGACCTTCAGGTCTAGAGATAGAGGTAATCAAACTTTGACCTGACCTTGATACCTGACGACCTTCCAGGTGTCATAACTCCACTTCTAAAATTAACCACATCTCACCAATAAATTCAAATGCATAATTTATATTCAAAATGTGTACTTTGTGAAGCAGGGGGTAACTGGTATAATGGCAATGACAAAACTGGGATAACATTCTTCATGGCTAAGAGATGACAACATGATGTTAATATGTAAGACAGTAGGTAATATCGACACAAATTGATGTAAATATGACAATGACATACTGATTAGACTTAACTTGAGAGCCAGTAAGATATATGTATAGAGGAAATGTGTTTTACTCCATAAAAGTGTGGGATTCGTGGGATTATAAACCAGCATATGAAGAATAATTTATAAATTAGTGGATAACAAAACAAAACAAACTGGGGGTAATTAATATATTACTTCTGCCAAATTTCAGGAACCAAAAGCCAGGGTGCATGTTATAAGGGGGATATTATTATAGAGAAAACAAAGGTCGAATGGGAATGCAATACAGTTAAAACCTGCCCATTAACCAGAAATAAAAAGGTGTAAGATAAAACTTAAAACTGTGTGTATGTTTCAGGGGCCATTCTGAGGAATCCATTCCTCCAGGATACAGATACGGAGAAAACCATTCAAAAAGAAATTATGCACTGGCTTCAGAATTCGGGGGACAGGCATGGCGGACAGAAGCGACGGCAGTGCAGATGATCCAAGCGAGGGATGGCAATGCTCTGTAAACGTTTCAATAAAATTGATCTCGTTTTGTTTCATATCATGGTTTTTGTTGCTATCTCATACAGACACTATTATATACTGCACCAATAATGGGACATTAACATGCCTGTGTACTTTGCCAGTACTGGGCCAGTATCATGCCAGTGCTGGTACAGGTACTGGGCCAGCACTGGGCCAATACATTGCGCCAGTACTGGCCCAATGCTGAACCATTACTACCTCAGCACTGGGCCAATACAGCTTGCCGGTACTGGGCCAGTACTGGGCCAATACATTGCGCCAGCACTGGCCCAATGCTGGACCAGCATTGGCCCAACACTGGGGCAGTACCACATGCCAGCATTGGCCCGATTCACAGCCGCTGTGCAACGTATGCATTGGGCCAATGCCGTTTATACCGGCCTGCCAGTATTGGCCCAGTACTGGCCCAATACATTGCGCCAGCACTGGCCCAATGCTGGACCAGCATTGGCCCAACACTGGGGCAGTACCACATGCCAGCATTGGCCCGATTCACAGCCGCTGTGCAGCGTATGCATTGGGCCAATGCCGTTTATACCGGCCTGCCAGTATTGGCCCAGTACTGGCCCAATACTGTCATGTTTGCTGGGCAATAATAACTAAAACAATAACATATTAATAATATTATTTTAAATGCACCAAAACCTTCTTTTTCTAGTGGTGGATATATCATTCATAAGTAGAAAAGAATAGCTTCAATAATATTTTCTTGTGCACAATGTGTGTGTATGTATGTGCTGAATGAAAAATATTGGTACTTCGTAATTAGTTTACCATTTTAATTATATATTACCTTTACATTAATTTATCACTATTGTTGCTATGGAATTTGAATGGATTCTTTCTAATACTGATAGGTCACGTTAGTTAGTTATATAGACACATGCATTTTCATTATTTATTTTAAAATATTATCTGTTTGTAGTTTTCTTCTTATTGTATTTTTAATAGCAGCATATTGTGAAGCGCCACAACCAATTATGGATGTGGCACTACATAAATAAAACATTATTATATTATAATAAAACTTATTATTTCCTGCAAATCATAGTAATTATAATAATGTATTATTAATATATTATTTATTAGTAATTAAACTAGTTCGCGCGTGCGAATGCAGTAAGTATGTTTTATATTCGCGTGCACAAACGTGCCGTCTAACTGCATTTTGTGTAAAGCTAACTTATATAGCGACTTTACGGTACCGCAAAGCGGCCGACGAAGTTGCCGTCGAGATCTGCGCGTTTGTTTTGAAAATGTTCTTCTTTAAAGAAATGCAAGTTATTTTATTTTATAACGTAGGGGGTACTTTTGCAGTTTAGGCCCGCACCTCGAAAAAAAACATCAAAATGATCACCTACGATGACCAAACTTCGCATGCAGTATCTACTACACCTGTACTATGCGTATGCACTTGTCATGTGATCAAAAAATTTTAATTAATGCCTGAAATCGATCAAAATGTGTCAGTAAATAACGCACTTTCTTCGACGAGTCACTACTGACACAGTGAACTCCGCCAGGTGGCGCCACCATCTTGCTGCCGTAAAACCGTGGGGTCAGACCACAATTTTTTGGAAGATAACAGCACATGGTTATGAAATTGTAATTATTTTATACTACCAGGAAATAATCTTTATTAAAAACAATTGTTTTTTAAATGCTCAAACCGATGTTATTTTATTGCGAGTACAAATATTGGTAATCATTAGCCATGAACACTTTTAAATTATTAGTGGTTTAGTATGTAAGAATTATAATATACATTTATACAATAATTATATATATATTTATATATATATATATATATATACACACACACATAAACTGCATCTATGTGTGTGTACATATATGCATTATAATGCATTAATAAGAAATGTTGTTTATTGTATGAAACTTATTAAGTAATTTGTGCAATATATAACATCCATATAATATATATATATATATATATATATATATATATATATATATATTCTAAATGATAATGATAATATTGATATTATTTCTAAATTTGAAATATATATAAATATATATATTATTAATATGTATATAACATAGTATGTAATATGTGTATATAATAATTATTTACTTACATATATAGATATATATATATATACATATATATATATATATAATATATTATACATAATACATATATGTGTGTGCATATAATGCCTTTGTAAGAAATTTTGTTTATTTGTGCAATATATAATATACATATGATATATTTACATATTATAAATGGTAATGATAATTTACATATATAATATATATGTAAATTATCATTACCATTTATAATACATAAATATATTATATGCATATTATTGTATATAATATATATATATAATATATACATACACACATATATTTATATATATATATATATATATATATATATATATATAATAATTATATAATTATTATATACACTTATGACATATATATACATTAAATAATATATATTAATATATATATATATATAGATATATATAATTATATATATATATATATATATATATATATATATATAATTATTGTATAAATGTATATTATAATTCTTACATACTAAACCACTAATAATTTAAAAGTGTTCATGGCTAATGATTACCTATATTTGTACTCGCAATAAAATAACATCGGTTTGAGCATTTAAAAACAATTGTTTTTAATAAAGATTATTTCCTGGTAGTATAAAATAATTACAATTTCATAACCATGTGCTGGTATCTTCCAAACAATTGTGGTGTGACCCCATGGTTTTACGGCAGCAAGATGGTGTCGCCACCTGGCGGAGTTCACTGTGTCAGTAGTGACTCGTCGAAGAAAGTGCGTTATTTACTGACACATTTTGATCGATTTCAAGCATTAATTATAATTATTTGATCACGTGACAAGTGCATACGCGTAGTACAGGTGTAGTAGATACTGCATGATCATTTTGATGGTTTTTTTCGAGGTGCGGGCCTAAACTGCAAAACTACCATGTAGTGTATGCATATGTATGTAAGATAAGTGAGGAGAAGTTTGGAGGGAGGTGGAGGACGTTTTCATGGTTGGGTCAATCCAACCCGGTCGTCTGGCATCAGCACTGTGTGAGTGTGTCTGTGACTGTCCCAACGAATCAACTGGACTACTGTTTCAGTTCTGGTCGATTCAAAGGGTAACAAAAAGGCAGATTACTAATACTGTCATTCACTGTACTGTTGCTACAAGCGTATGGGGAACAGTGTGGCATATTGCTGTCGCGATTTCGTTGTAAACCGACGTAAGGCACTTTAGCGAACCGCTTGGCTCTCTGTTATGACTGCTGAACCAGCAGACGACTTTATGACCTAATACTTTCCAAAGTGCAGATAGAAGCATGGACCATGATGGGCCTGTTCATTGTGTCGGTGATTTAGCTAGATTTAACCACTTTAACACCACTTTCTGAGGACAACACACATTTTGTTGTAGATGCAAATGGTTAACTTGTGTAAACTCTTTTAACACCAAACCGTTGCCTTTTTTGCCCTTTAAAATGATTCAATCTCAATTTGTTTTGATCACCACTAATTACGTGTTCGTCCAGTTTCAGTTTGTAGCACGAGTGGCGCGTGGCGGTGATATCACTCGGTCACGTGACAGTTACAAGACGTGGCCGCCGCTGACTGTGGATGATTTGAAGGCTAACTCTGGTGTCTGTCTTGTTCTCGAAATGGTCTCGAATGATAGACTGGCCAGCATTTGTTAAATGACTTCATTGAACCAGGTTGGACACGTCAGGGGGTTATAGTGAAGCTCGCGTGTAATCTGTTCGGCGAAAGGTATTGTTGCTACTTAGATCGTTTTTACACTAGCCAAAATTTTCTCCGACTAGTAGAATTGTCAGTATGGCTCATTCGTGGCCAACAGACAGGGATTTCCTGTTAATTAGAACAAAAGGGGTTTCAAAGCAAGGCGACATTGATTGACTGCAATGCTAACGCAGCAACATTCTGGCTAAGCGATGGCAAGACAAGAAAGCAATTTGTTTCTTGTCAAACACGCATGACCTCATTGTGAAGTGCCAGCAAGACGAGAGATATCATCCACATTCCACGCACTCCAATAGCATTGCAGTGCAATAGATACATGGGTGCCGTCGACATGAATCAACTATGTAAATACAATCAGAATGTGCTTGAATTATCCACACGCTTACATATGCAACAAAAAACCATTGTAAGTAAAATTGGACTTTACCTTTTAAGCATACCGACAATGTCAGAAAGTTAATACTGATGTGTATTATGCAATGTCATTAAAGGGAATCGCTGTCTAGATGAACATATTAGTAAAATAAGACATAACTAGATTGATGGATAGACATATAGATATATACACAGACCTATAGATATACAGGCAGATAGGTATATAGATAGGAAGATATATATATATATATATTCCTATATGTCTATATGCTGATTCTATATGTTTGTATATATATATATATATATATATATATGTCTATGTATTATTATATATATATATATATATATATATATATATGTATATATATATATATATATATATATATATATAATAGATGATATATAATAGATAGATATAATTAGATGGATAGACAGATAGATATATAGATGGGATAGATAAATATATTGCTAGAATGATAGACATATAATATATATATATAGATGGGTGGACGGACGGACGGATGGATATATAAATAAATGGATGGTTGTATATATATATATATATATATATATATATATATATATATATATTATATATATATATATATATATATATGTATATATATATATATATCATACTGATATATAAATATACATGCAAACAGACACGACACACACATACACACACATAAGGCACGCGAAAACAAGAGGGCCAGGCCCGTCCGTCCGTCCGTCCGTCCGTCCGTCCGTCCGTCCGTCCGTCCGTCCGTCCGTCCGTCCGTCCGCCCGCCCGCCCGCCCGCCCGTCCGTCCGTCCGTCCGTCCGTCCGTCCGTCCGTCCGTCCGTCCGTCCGTCCGTCCGTCCGTCCGTCCGTCCGTCCGTCCGTCCGCCGTCCGTCCGTCCGTCCGTCCGTCCGTCCGTCCGTCCGTCCGTCCGTCCGTCCTTGTAAATAATCATGCAACCTTTATATGAGAACATGATGTCAACGAATCAATCAAGACGACATAGATAACATTAATATTATCAATAACAACACAACATTCCCATCACCATTTTTATTTGTTATGTCCTTTTTACACACTGATACATATATATTAATCTACCTTTCGTTTACTATGACAACTGACAATAATGGATAATTGACAACACCGAATTGATGTACATTTTTTGTAACAGCTTCCGTCGAAACAGTTACATCATTTGTGAATATATCTTATCACAAATATATGGCGAATTGTTTACACTTTTTAATCCCCCGTAGACAACGAAGGAGACAATTTATTACACCGAAAGTGAAATTGAGATCCACTTCCAACCAGTTACTAAGCATTATTATCGTAAACATGCTTTCATACATCAAAGGCCTTATTCCAAACACAGTAGCGAATATATTTTGGAGGTTATGTCAATATCACGCATCGTCATGTGGTTAATTAAAATACTGCTACGAATATATTAATCCAAGCAATGTTACATACTGACACATATACATTATTGTACCTTGGCTCCCTCAACAAATACATATTTCTTCTCATATATTTAAGCCCACACTCGTATATAATATTTCATATATGTAATCACACCACCACCGATATCGTAATATTACTCGTCTAAATATAACGTATACATGCATAACGTAATATATATATATATATATATATATATATATATATATATATATATATATATATATATGCAAGATATAATACCTTATCCCCCTGTTTATATAAAATATCAGTAACACAGTACATAAACTTATACTTCAAATGACATATTAAAATGTACTGTAATATGACCCTATCCCACTCTATCAATAGCTGAATCGTTAGCCTAAACCAGTTTGCAACGAAATTACTAAGCATACTAATTGTTTTTATCAGAAAATAAATGTGGCATGACAATTATTGTTAACATATATGTCTTGGCATGATAATGGATTGATTCCACGTAATAACCAATATATTCAACGTTATTGTCACACCATGTCCTGCGGTTAACATTTGTATGAATCATTACGATGTTATAAAATCATGATTCTCTATTATGTCCCGTGGTTGGACGAAGACGCTATCCTCTGCCAGATGGTGCCTTTCCATTACAATGCAATCTATTAATAACAAATAATATATGTTGAAACACCTTAGCACCCTTCACAATCATATGTTTGTACGTCTGAATATATGTAAAACAACACACCTATATACCAATTCATATTTGTAATCAAACCACCACCCATATATATGCATAGAGCCGAAGAATTGTGCATTTTATGATAACAGTGATAACAGTGCTGAGCAGTTCGCCTAAATGTTATTAAATTGCCTGACCGCCATTTTGCACAGAAGCCGCACATAATTTCTTTATCACTTTACGCAATTGTATTAAACATTAAGCAGTTCTGGGAACACATTTACGAGGTCTCAATAAACATATATGTTTCAACATTTTCACGTTTCCCTTCCATCTGGCACGTTCTGCCCACACTGCAACAAGATCTGAAGATCAAGAATCGCGCTCTTGAGTCACCTTAGGACATATGATCGACCATTGGAAGACATCGTCCTCGTGTCGAGGGACTCGTATGAAACATATATATATATATATATATATATATATATATATATATATATATATATATATATATATATATATGCATTAGAGTTGTCTACTTTATACTTATACATCATTATGCAGATTACGTAAATTCTATGTAGACGAAGACGTACCTTATCCCCCTGTTTATGTATACTATCAATAAGCGGTTATATACATTTATATTTGCTGATTATAACGCGAGATTCCAATCTAATCAATCCAATGTATGTTGCAAACACACTCTTTATCCTAAGTATTAAGGCGTCTAATTTAGGTAGATACCCGACTGGAGTTATTATGTGTGGAACATCATTATTGTTTTAATGCTGCACACGTTTGCGGGCCTTACTGTATACCATTAACAGAGTAAGCACCAAGCACTACTACTAATAGTGTAGAAACATGAACTCTCCGGCCATAAATGAATAAAGCGCTATGTGCATTTAAATACTACATTTATACCCAATACTATTTTAATTTTCAACAACATCCACCCAACGAATCTTGCCACAATATGAGGGTGTCTGATTATGGGGAAAATATATTTATTTGAGAATATGTGTCCAAAGATATGCGTGTCCTTTGAAAATAAAAACGTTGATCGGGCAAGAAGTCACGTTCTGTATTTCAGAGAGCAGTTACTATCTGGACCATCACAAATATATGCAGGTTAATTATAAACACACTTTGGATTTGCACAAGCTCATTTTGATTTGTTTTGCTAGTAATATTATGTGCCTAATTTCAAAAAGCGAAAAACATGGCAATTATGTTCTATTGAGTACGATGGTGTAGATTCAAATTATCACAACCATTTCACATGCAATCTCTTTCGAAATATGAAGGAAAGATTGCTCGCCGTTATCAATTTCCGCATGTCTATCCAAAGTCAGTGTTGTCTTCAACGAGTTGTCGACCACGACTGCAAATACAAGTTATGTGTAAATAAACACTAAATAAACTATGCGTTATAATAATTACTTTTATTCAAATAATTAATTTAACCGTCATCATAAGAGAGTGCTGACATAATCTATCTATCTATCTATCTATCTATCTATCTATCTATCTATCTATCTATCTATCTATCTATCTATCTATCTATCTACTTCTTTTTCTATCTATTATCTATCTATCTATCTATCTATCTATCTATCTATCATTATCTATCTATCTATCTATCTATCTAAAAACATATATATATATATATATATATATATATATATATATATATATATATATATATATATATATTGTTTCCATCTTGTTTCAAACTGGTGATGATTTCAAAACCGAACTGTTACCATAATGCCAACTTGTAGGATTCGTGAATATTGTGTAACGTTCTTACAGATGTTATAGTTTGATAATATACACGTACTATATTACGTCACTCGATAAGCAGACAGTCATGGTTTGCGATAGACATTTATTGCTCTACAAAAGTGGTGCGAATGCTGATTTGCCTACCGCTATCGGGTATCGCAGCATATCGCGATACGGATATTGTGTATCGTGTACCGTACTGTGCGGTGAGTATCACGATACACCGGTGGACCAGTGTATCGTCCCAGGCCTGCCCAGTTCCACTAACTAAGCGTTTGAGTCCTTGGATAACTTATAAAACTGATCATAAGACAAATTATATTTCTTTAATATGATTTTGCGTGTATTGGTCTCGTTGCTGCGCGTAGCAAAGAGGGTTCGTCACAACAGCTATAAATATGTTGTTGTTGTTGTATCTAGTTGACAGCACAGCAAGCAGAATAACAGCTACAAGCTATAATTTATGCAACTCTGTTTTATTTTAGTGACGCTTTATTGAATATGTTGCGCCTATCGCTTACACGTGGAATTCAACCTAAACATATGAACCCGTGTCTTTGTATTTATTTGGTACTGTTTGTAATAGAGAACATGGCGGCTCACCCATTGGTCTCTCTGACTTCTCTGGTTGGTCGTCTCCCTCTGACCTCTCACGTAGGTGGGGGCCGGGTGGTGGGTCCAACGTCCCGGAAGCTGCAGAGAAAAAACTCGCTCTTACACATTTGTAGGAACATAGCATAACTAAAAAAAAAAAGTTTATATAAGTGTTGTCAATCTTGCTTACACACATTAGATACTAACTTTATTTAGACAATGGTTATCACAATACGACTCTGGTCAATATTGTTTACGGCACACATTAAAACAATAATTTTACTCAACAATATATGTACACATTGCATTTACACATTTATTCAGTCTGATAGTATGGGGTGGTGTTAGAGCAACTATTTTTAGATACCCACTCCAAAAGATGGAGGTGGTCTTTCTGAGTGGGAAAATAACCGTCGTTCTTCTTCTGATCGATGCTAAACCCCCTTGAAACTAAGGCCCCTCTAAAAGGTATTTTGTCTGGAATATTATCTCAAAATTATTATAGTAACTTAGAAAATGAGCATAATACATTTCAATTATTTGTAATCAGGAACATACATGTAGTTGTATACAAGAAACATGGTACATAGACATATTGGTGATATATTACTATCTTAATTTATGTTAATACTGTTTAAAATGAGAGTCATTTCTAACAATGGTTACAATCGGGCCATGACACCGTATATATGTACAGTAGCTAACACTAATGGTCTGGCTAAATTAATCCAGAAAAATTGCTGCATACAAAGTCATATTGTTCAAATTCAGTATCAAATTGACCACATCATTATTGATATGGCATTGATCCAGTAGTGCTAGAATAAGTGAAACATGTCACATATTTTGTAAGGTAGAGAAAGATATGTGTCATGAGCATTACGAACCCCATGTAGAGACGTTATACTTACTTTCCGTCATCTATATATGTTGCTGCAATATACTCATTAAATGCATCAGCTGATGTGGGTAGGCCTCCCATTGTCTTATGTGTGTCCAAGTCTTTAATTATCCCCTTATTTATTGCTAGCTTAGCAATTTTCCTTATAACACAGGCGCTGTTTCTTTAGTTCTTGCTGTCTTGTGTTTCATATCAACATAATTGTTGATATCCTGTCTCATTTTATTGTCACACAGACATCTCATTTTATTATTACACAAACAGAACGATCTTGGCTCTTGTCGGTCAATCAGACATGTTGCCTTGGATTAAATTCCACTAAAAGATGCTTTGGCACGCTGCTTGGTTTCTTGACTAGGGCTCTTAGTTTACGAAGCCAAAACCCCGCTCAGCACCAACACTGTTAATGGGTGCCTTCTCTAGCTTCTGTGTGTCCGTGTGGGAAATTGAATACTCCGCAGACTCATCATAGTTCCAAAGGCTAAATATGTGCCCCTTTTGCTACTGGAAGCCAGCATCTAATCAGAACCTTTAACATTTGGGGTCTAAAAATGTTTGGTACCATGGCTATGGTAACACATGTGCTGGTCGTACGATGCATGCTTGAGCCTCTCTGTGGACTTAAATGTGAAGGTTATCTCTCAAGAGGGTAGTTGCATCTGTATATGTCAGCTCCTGGTACAGTTTTTGGAACGTTAGGATGATCTTGGTACATGTAGTATCGACTGACGTGATCAGATAGAAGAACGATTCAACCAGATGTAGCCCAATTGCCAGCCATTTACAGTATATAACCTTCAAGAAGTCCAAACCGAAGAAGCTTCTGACTAACTACTTAGGGACATTATCGTATTTATGCAGGCAAACTGCCAAATCATCCACATGATAGGTCGGCTAACTACACAGATCACCAACAAGCGATTGAAATGCTCATCATTCAGACTAACATACTTGTTTTGTTGTGGGGCTATGTGGAGTCAAATTTATTTTATTTATCCCATGGCTTGTGGACAAGGGTACAATTCAAGAGCCGACTCAGAGAGTCAAGAGCTTGCTCGGCGACACCTGTAACAGTTGTTGTTGCGCTGACCAGAAAGCTTGTGTAGGTATTAACTGTTTATCTACATATTCTCAATTTCTTTCTCTTGCCTTATGATAACCTTGTTAAATATCAATGTTCGGTGTATATTGCAGAATAGACGGCTATGCTCAGAATATAACGTTTCCGCTGCAATTTCAGCGAAATTGAAGTTGTATTCTGTCTGATCTGTTATTACAAAGTCAGTTTTCTCACAGATAAATTTAGACTGGATTATTGCTTCTTGGATTCGTCTGTTCTGTTCGATGTTTCTGTTCATCACATGCAGAGGTGATGATATCCTTGACAATCTCGTTTAATGCCAAAGCTTCGATGCTATTCCCTGCTTGTGTTAGACTGCTGGATTCAGACAGATTGTCCACATTAATTATGTCTGGCTAGTCGTGTTGTTTCCAAATTATTCCAAATCATTGTTCCCTTTTTGGGATGACAGCGTCTACAGCTTGGAGCTCAAAGATCTGGTAGAAGCTCGTTAGCTTATCAACATTCTCATAAAATTTACTCAAAACGATTTGGTGCAAGTTTTGCCATAACAATCTATAGTTTAAAGTTATTTTCCATAACAAATAACATCTTAATTTCTAAGCGACTCACGTAAATTATGTTAATTATCTCAACGAGTGAGGAAGTATGATTGGCCAGTTCAGATTGGCTATGACCTATCAACAGGTTTTGTTATAATCTGGGGCAATTACAATATCAAGGATATCAGCTTAATTGGTGTAAGAAATATATCATCCCACATAAAAAAAATCACTTAACATTTCTTCAGTTTCGATTAAAAAAGGCTATAAAATCAACATGGAACATAATATTGACAAACTGAAAGTTGTTTCTGAAAGAGAATTTGTGTGGGTATTACAAATAATTTAGTAATTTTAATGTGAAACACACCCTGAAACTCTTTGAATGATTGCAATAGCACACCATTAAACCATTTCGACAACATTTTAAGGGGCATGACTTACAGAGGGTATGCACAGACGGTTAGGATCAGACGGCCGGTCTTTTTTGTACTCTAGTATAGGATGTCCATGTTTTCAGTGGGGTATTCCATTAGAAAAACGAAATTTGCAAAATAACACCACCCCCAAATGATAGCATTATGCGTATTTATGTGTAGCCTACCACACACAAAGACACCAGTACATGAAATTGCAATACAAGCTTGACACAAACCGGAGGGGTCTTTTTTGGGGGATTTTTCTGTTGGGAAGGTCCTTGTTTTAAAGTGGGGAAAAAAAATTCCTTTTTAAAAACGAAATTTTTGGGGCAAAAACAACCTGTGGGATTTAAAAAAATTTAAAAAAAATGTGATAGACTCGTGAATGTAACTGATATGCAGGTGTTTTTCCATAAGTGTTGGTTAGATATGTCAAATAACTGAAGCTAATAAATGGTGACGCCAGTATTCATAAATATTACCAGAACTTATGAAATTATCCCTACTACGTGTTTGGTGTTGGTGTATAACGGTACACGCGTGAGCTTCAGTAGCCTTAGCGAATATTTACGAATATGTCAGACCTGTTAATATCTCATTCCACAGAAATGGCGATATTGACGGTGGCAACAACAATTGCTGTGTCTATGAACGTAATGCTAGTTGAATACCTGTAGACATGTCTGTCAACGTCATCGGAGACATCCGACCGACGCTTCGTGTTGCACTTGCGTACGACCAAGACGATGACAACGATGAGGACAATGACAGCACTCACAAAGCCCAGGATCACCGGCAGCCACGGGAACGCTGGGCAAGAATAGCAAAGAGTAACACTTTGCTATTGCGATAAGAGCGCATCTATATATTTCTGTGTGAAGTGATTAGTCCGCCTGGCCGAAATACATTATCTTTAGGTGACACTAGCTATACAGGCACACTGCTGGTCGTATGTAGCGCCATTGTCAATAACAACAACAAAAAACAGCAACAACCAATCAACAAACCAACCAACCATAAACGAGAAACAATGACAGCCCAAAGCTAACAACCACCAACAACCAAAAACCAACAACAACCACCAATAAACAAGAGACAACTACAACAATAACAACTACTGCTACAACTATAACAACGACGACAACAATCACATCTACAACAACAACACATTTTGCTTCTGCTGATGGGAAGGCACGTGTGGGCTTCATGAACAAAATCTGCAATATGCTGCTGGTATGTGATATTCAGTTTAGAATAACGTGTCAGTGTTCAATGTTACTTTGTAGGGAACACGACTGAACAACTTGTCAACTCCAAGGACAATGAAACACTAGGATTGTTGTTAACGTATTACTATATTGTAGGGCGTGGCAGGGTATCCGACTTGTTAGTAATTTATGTGTATGCATAACAATTAATTACATAATTACACATTATATATATAATATTATTGCATTTGTATTGTAAAATATCTTACCGATATCTTCTATCTCTTTTTCTGAAACAAAAAAAAGAAAGCCAGTGAAATAATTCTGAGATACACATGGAATATATGTGATGCGTCATATCGATTCACTTAATTATAATAATTATATTTTCGTTTACGTCTGAACATTCCTCTAGCACACATCCACACACCTCTTTGTACTGCATATCGTACATAACACTGTTATGGTTTGATTGCAATATCATTTTCTGGTCCAAGTAATAAGTTTCATCATTATAACTAATTTCGAAACGATCGGCTTCTAGTTAGTTTCACACTACGTTTGTTAAGTTCACCAAACCGAAGCCAACCAAATCCACACACACCTGGCACATCGTTGTGAACATATCCCAGGTTTGTGTTTTGTGAAGTTAATATGAAACGCGATGAGCAAAACAATCTAACTGTTGTAGAAGTTTAAAGCTTGGCCTTACCTGACACCTTGACACTGTTCAGATCAGCAGCCTTTCCTCCGATACTGAATGGTGCATTGCTGAGGATGTCGTGTAGAACATCTTTGCTGCTGACAGTTGAATCCACCCAAAGGACGAAGTCAACAATGACGCTCCCTTTCCTGTGAAAAATGTATAATGAATAATTACACTAAATACATCACGACAACGGCAGTACAGTCATGCTACCTGTCTTTGGTCACGATGGTGGCCTTTAAGGTATTACATAATTATGGGACCAATAAAATATGATAAATGTGGGTGACCACGAATAACAAAACCACGTTTATGCCGTGTATATTTTGAAAACACCAATGCAAGTTTAAATTCCCCGATTTAATGTTGGTGTGTCAACATGTTATATCAATTAATGTCCAGCATGAGTGCGCTAAATAGCCTAACATCATGGACAGATACGTCGCCTTCTTACACCTATCCTTAGTGAGTATGTTACGTCTGCAATTTCAACATGGAATTTAGGAGTAATTGTTTATGAGAACGTGTTCTCAGATGTGTCGAACCCGTTATTGTCACACTCGTAGTTTACGGCGTATTCTTCAGTATTTGCATTTTACTATTACAAAAACAATTGCGACTGTGATACTGATAGTCACTATTAAATTTGACTACTGCAATTCCGTTATTAAAAATATTGCCCTGAGGGCATGTTGATAGGTCTCCACATATTATTCTCCTATGGCACTTCTAAATTCTCTGCATTGGCTTCCTGTCCGATATGGTTTCAATTACTATTAGGACCAGGTCTTCTTTGTAGCTGCACCTACTATTTTAAATAAGCTTCCTTCTAGTGCTAGATCAGTTGAAAATATTGCTAAATTCCGGATTCGTTTTTAAGTTTGGTTTCCAAAGATTTATGCACAGAATAAGATGTATTATAGTTATTGTTATTATTATGCTAATTTAATTACGTTTGGCCTACACGAAAGTAGCAGTGTTACGTCATAAATAGTGCGATACAAACATAAAGGTTGATCTTAGCAAATAGACTATAATTCTAACCTGAATGAAACGTCAGTGATGTTGATCAGTCTTGAGCCCACATTTCCATCTGTCTTGTAAATCCCACTCAACTGAAAATAAAAATAAAATAATGCCCTCGCCCTAACAACCCAAAAAACATATGTATATATGTATATATGTATATATGTATATACAAAAAAAATATATATATATATATATATATATATATATATATATATATATATATTTTATATATATATATATATTATATATATATATATAATATATATATATATATATATATACGTACACAAAGGTTTTACAAACTTACTGTATCCTTGACTTCGTTTGCCAACTCGCGTATTTGGGGATGTTTGACGCCATAGTTGTCTATATAGTCGAGGCAGCACACGGAATTGTGCGTAGTACATTTCTGGTTTTGTGTTTAGTTAATTCATATTTTTCCTTGTTTTCATATTTGAACACAAAAAATATTGTTTATATATATATATATATATATATATATATATATATATATATATATATATATATATATATATATTCAACAACATTTAAATAGCTATTCCCTTTTAAAAGGGCTTCTTTAGAGATGATCTTCTCAACGGTAAGGATATGAGCACTTAGTATTCTTCAATATTGAAACAGTTATGTTTTGATAGCCTGAAGTTAATTTATAAGCACAATAACTATAAATATAACTAATTGTGACATCAATTATAACCTTTTTGTCGTTACAGGAGAAGTTTACTTCAGCGAATGCGAAAAGTATTGATAATCTCAAATTTTTTTGCCAACCAGAAAGCAATAGAACATGTTGTGTTGCGTCTTACGGACGGTTTTATAGTTGTCCAAGTGTGGTCATTGTCACGGTGGCGTTTGCCTTAAATTAGTTTTGTTTAACTGTAATTAGCTATGATTTGTTCTTAAAATCAAAACAAAAGAAACAAAAACAATAACAAGAAAAAACACCAACTAACTTAAGTTATTTATGTATGGTAACTTAAATGAAAACGTCAATGTGATCGCTGCTTGCTGCGTTAGCGCAGTCATGTCAATTATGCACCCATGCACTCTTTTTCTTTGTGTATTCATTTCTAATATATATCAGTGCCGTTGGTGTTATCTGATAAAATGTATCTTTAAAATAAACAAATATGTGTATTTACATGATACATTCTACTTTACGGATGCACATCTAATAATGGAATTATTAAATAAACAGCTTACTTGCAATAGACACATAGTTGCCATCCAAGGTGGAGCCAGCAAACGGACCGCTGTGTTTCTTAATTGCTGCGACAATGTTTGATTGCATGGCAGTGGATTCATTTTTCGGTACAACTATTTCGTATTTGACAACGATGCTGCCGGAACTACAAAACATGGAAGTAGCAACACTCGAGATATCAATAAAACACATAATAATGTTTCTTGTAACTAGATCAAGTGAGACGAGAATCCTGCTAATTATGTAAATGAAAGCAACAATTAGGCCTACCTATTCCACACACTAGTGTAACAAGTACTAGATTTATATACTTGTATATATGTCTCCTTGTCTCTTTGTCTCCCTGCATACGTATAATGTATATATATATATATATATATATATATATATATATATATATATATATATATATATATATATGTATGAATGTATATATATATATATATATACATATATAATATATATATATATTATATATATATATATATATATATATATATATATATATATATATATAACAATGTGTATATGTATGTATGCTTTGTATGCATGTATGTTGTGTGTGTACGTATGAGTAGACAGGTTCGTATATAATGATATCCGTGTTTGATATATTCGAATGCATATTTCGTTTCACATATTTCAACACTAATTATACAACTTACCTGAAGGTGACCCCATCAACTTCATACTTTCCAGGTCCTAGCGTCACATCAAGTACACGTTTCAACTGCAAGAAAGATATGCATTCCGGTTAGAATGTAACATTTCGTGTTTGTCAATAATTGCTCATAACCGTGAATAAGAATTGTTGTTATGATCTACGTCTGTTGCAAGTGTATCATTTAAGTTGAAACATACTGACATAGGAAACATTCTCTAAATCATGAAATCAGTGGTTATATCGCTAAATGCAACGACAGCTGTCTAAATATATACCTCGGTATATCCAATATAGGCGCATATAGTTTTTTTTTAAATCTTTAGTTCTACAGTCTAATTGATATCAGCGTCAAGTTTGAAGAAAAAGTCATATGAATGTATTGTTCATAATAAAATATATACTACCGCCAAACGTGTCAAAGAAACTAAACTTGGTCAACTATTTCTACATATCCCCAGCTATTACAACTACAACTTTCTTCGTTGCATGTAATTTCAGTGGAGCTAATGTATTTCGACTTATACAGAATTGTCGTTGTATGCAGAATTTTCTAAACAGTTTGAGATTATTGTTTAGTTTATATTACGACATATATCTTACATCACCCTGTTTCTCCAAACTACCCCTGTATTTTAGTATAAATGTTTTACATTTTTACCTATCAACAATGTAACTTTCAAGTTTTAAAACAAAATGGAAATCACATTACATAGCAGCATATATATGCGGTAAGGCCATTGGTACATCAACATGTATCTTCATTTGTCTAATATGTATAATGTTATATACGTAGGCATGCATGCACACACACACACACACACACACACACACACACACACACACACACACACACACACACACACACACACACACACACACACACACACACACACACACACAACACAGCACAGCACACATACACTCACACACACACACGCACACGCGCGCACACACACACACACACACACACACACACACACGCACGCACCACACACACACACACACACACACACACACAAACAAACACACACACACACACACACACACACACACACACACACACACACACACACACGAACACACTGATAAAAAAGCTTACGAACACCATAAGTGCGACACTTACAGCTTCCACCACTGTTGTCTTTAATTCCTTATACTTCTCTGAAGACTTATCTGTCAGGTCATATGAAAACGCCTTATCCAGCAGTTTCACCGAGACAGTGAGACGCGCTCTCTCTGAATCAGGTAATGTATCCAAAAAACCTGTCATGGATGTAGAAAACTCGTCAGAATGTTCCAAGCCATCACCATTTGAAGTATACAAACTTGATATGAAGGATATGGGCAACTATATTATAAAGCCGTTAGTTCTCTCTTTGCATGCGCCCTCATATCTCGTCAGGTTTGCATGTATCTGGCAAATGTGTGCACGTGGTCTAGCGGACGAATTGAAATGGTTCATAATTTCACACATTTTCTTCATAATTTGTCCGGGGTGGGAGGGGCTGGGGATGGGATGGAGAACTTGGGGTCATTATTTCAAGACTATACTTGAAGTCAAACCCATACACTTTCGTGTTATTCTATATCATTAATATATATATATATATATATATATATATATATATATATATATATATATCCGTCAGATTGACATTTTAAACCGGCATCCACCCTCCTTTGTCGGTTGCTATTGACGTCAATTTAGCGGATAAAAATGGGCGATTTCTTGCAAACGATTTTCCTAACAAATAGCTTACTGACCAGTTACAATTTATTAATGGGGATACGCTGGAAACGTTTGGGATGGTTTAGAGTTTAGGGTACATATGACTTGGTAATCGTGTGTGATGAAGGTTTTCCAAACATCTACGCACCAGACCAGTTACAGTTTATTAACGCAGGATGCTGGAAAATCCTAAGATGGGTTTGGGGTGTCTGATACATAAGACTGACTTTTCCTCCGGGAAACACCAGGTAACTCAGTCAGTAATCGAAAATCCTGCAATTGAATTATAAAACCATGTGTCTTACGTACTCGAATAACATTAACGAAATGTCATGGGCAAATTGTCTATCATTGTTGCAGTAGTATTGCGATAACAAGCGTTGTTAGAACTATTCAAACATGTTGGCATGCACTGCAGGTATCATTTTAGAGGGCCATGTCTGGTACATGCACATCTCAATATTTAGGTATGACATAAACTACTTGTGTAGAAACTTACTTTTCTGACAACTGTTTCCTGTAAAACTACCCACACATTTGCACGTTCTCTTCTTTCCAGTCTCCGTACATGTGCCGCCGTTTTTGCATGGCGATGTTCGGCATAGCGGGCCTTGAAACAACAGTGTATATACACAGATGCACTAACTAGTGATAAACCGAATTATATATATTGTAGTAGAACATATTATATGAAGTATGTTATATATCAACATCCGGAGAAACGTGCTTAAATGATGTCTCACACCAGAATACATCAAGCAATAAAACCAACACTAATGTCATACATACACACACCGCACACAAACACACACACTCAACACATACACATTCACTCACTCACTAACTCACTCATACACTCACTCACACACTCACTCACACATTCACTCACTCACTTACACGCAACTTCACACACACACACACACACACACACACACACACACACACACACACACACACCACGCACGCACGCACGCACGCACGCACGCACGTCCGCACACACACACCCGCACAAAAACAAAACTAGTGACGCACCTGTATCACAGCGAGTGCCAGTGAAGCCAGTCGCACAGTTGCACTGATATTCGTTCAAACCGTCCTGACATTGTCCGCCGTTCAAACAAGGCCTGCTTGCACACTCGTCGATGTCTGTCACATAAATCATTTCAATACATTGGTAAGGTACATTGATCTGGAGGTATCACTACTGCACATGAACATTCATTACATGGGCTCGTGTGTGCAAATACATCATTGAATACAACGTATTATATTTGTATATCATTGAGAGTATTTGGATGTTAGTGTTTGCTTTAACTCTGAACATAATATCCTATTTGTTATTACACAGGACAATATAGCTGGGTTTTTTTTTAATAGAAAAACAAACAAAAAAGTTGCGCTAATGACGTGTTGTTATAAAAGATACAATAAATTAAATAACGTTTTTAGTTATTACAATATAATATTCGTGTTATAGCAAATCAATAAAGTATTCAGTTATTTTGTTATAATGAGACACTAATAACATCACAAAATATATATGCTTCCGTAAATGTACCTGTTTCACACGTAGATCCTACGACTCCAGTTGGACACAAGCAGGAGAACATGTTGGTATGTGGAGTGGAGCAGGTCCCACCGTGATAACATGGGCTGGGCGAACATTCGTCGATGTCTGTTTTCGTGGAAAATAATATGTATGTGCCATAGAATTGATTGCATTTGCAGGTTCATATTACAGTGATAATGATGGCGTTGGTGATGGTGGTTATAATAAAACAGTTTTTTATTTTGCTTGGTGACTGAAAATCGTGGCGTGTTTATCATCAAATAAATATACGATTACTACTACCACTACTACGACTACTACTATTACTACTACTACTACTACTACTACTACTACTACTACTACTACTACTACTACTACTACTACTACTACTACTACTACTACTACTACTACTACTACTACTAGCAGTAGTAGTAGTAGTAATAGTTGTTGTTGTTGTAATAGTAGTAGTAGTAGTAATAGTAGTAGTAGTAGTAGTAGTAGTAGTAGTAGTAATAGTAGTAGTCGTAGTAGTGGTAGTAGTCATCGTAGATTTAGTTGATGGAAAACACGCCACGTAGTATACCGTTATTTTCAGTCACAAAATAAAAAGACGCTTAGCAGCAGCAGCAGCTTTAGTAGTAAAACAGTACAAAGAAACAACAAATGTAATAATATATTTTATTTAAGGGAGAGCCAGATGCAATTAGAACTGTTCGTGGGGCTGTATATCATGTAATGTGTAAGTAATGATAAATCGATTAAACATTCTACTATCTAAGTGTATTTCAGTTGATGCTCCTGGTAAATGTCTTTAGCAAAGCATAACCAACTAATTATATCGTCGGTGGTGTGTACACATGCATTCTGAAGTGAAGAACACACATTTACCTGTCTCGCACTTTGTTCCCGTGTATCCGGCAGCACACTTGCAACTGAACATGTTCAACTGCGGAGTTGAACACGTCCCTCCATTCTGACAATGGTTACTCAAACACTCGTCAATATCTACAATATAATTAACAACAACATGCTAATGTACCTGGATTTAAATGAAAACAGGCTGACGAAGACGTATATTTAGTTACTCTGTAACCTGTACTCATCCATGCACTGCAAATAATTGACATTACATAGTAACACGATACATGACAAATAAATTGTAGATAAAATATTACCTTCAAATTTATGAAGTGGATTTGGTCCTAATATGCGAGTAACGTTATTTATTCATATTAAAGCGGTGTATTAAAGACTGTTTTTCTACTGTGACATGTGTGGCGATCATATTTGTTATGCTGGTCACATTGTATACACTTTGACAGAGTACACCTATTTATTATACGTTGACCTGGACGCTTCATTATTCCTTAGCAAGTCGGAGTGGCAAATAAAAACCACATATCTACTACACAAAGATCTGTATCATATGACCAGTCTCCTTTTCGACAATCATAAGTTCTCTAAATAGTTCGGCTCTTCTTATCATTTAAAGTATGTTATCATAATAACAATAAATGGATTTACCATTGAGGTATGCATGCACATCATATTTGGTCAAAATATACATTCTGTTAATTTAAATGTGGTTATTCACATTGCCAGGCATTATATCGCCAAATGAACATGCATTATTAATAAGTTTCACATTATCATATACTATGATAAATGAGCCATCACGTTTTCAAATGTCATCAGTCACATAAATTAAAACACAAACTGCAAAATAACAGCATCCGAAACATATATGCATCACGTTAGTAATTACCGGTTTCACAGTTGGTTCCAGTGTAGCCAGCCAAACACTCGCACTTGTACATATCAAATGCAGGTGTAGAACAAGTCGCCCCATTCTGACACGGACTACTTGAACATTCATCAGTATCTACAACAAAAGGAACACGCAATCGCATAATATTCTGGAAAAAAGATACAAGATCAAACAGATTTATTGTCCACACTGCGAGATTTATTCGATGCAGTTGACGTGCAATCGTCAAGCCTGACAGCACGAAAGATTTTAGAGGACAGTGTTTTGTAAATGAAAAGTCAAATTGCGGTCCAAAATGCTAGGTGAACAGTCAAGGATGCTATTTTGTTACATCGCTATCCACCATTTTGCACACCACCTTAAATGAAACTGCTCTACGTTACATTTATGAGATATTATTACATTTGTACAGTCCACCGTCATCTTTACAAATGGAATGTATTCTCAAAGTGGAATATGATGGATGAAGACATCTTGTTCTTGACATAGTAAATTTACAAATGAACGCATAGCTGTGATATAGGGAATGATACACCAAGTTTTCCCTGGTATGCATACGAATATTTCCGCTCATTTGTTGATTTCACGTATTCCATTTGATGTTGAAGCTGCGCTACACTTTGATACGCATGACCGGGTATTAGAGTTTCACACCGTGCAGTGAGATGTAACAGATTTTACACGTTATAATAAGTTACAGTTACAGCAAATGTATACTTGTAAGCTGCTTCGTAGGCTAAGTAGGTAAAACTATTACCCTAGCTAAATATCCACAAAAACGTTATTACTGAAAGGGGCATAATGAGCTGAGAACATGTATAATGATATATGTCATCAGTTGGTTGGTCGGAATATAAATACCTATTTAAACTTGTTTGCAACTGACAAGGGTACCGCCTCCGGGTTGTTTTAATTTCAACAACAAATCCTACATAGTAAACCATGATATGCGCAGCAGCTCTTGCAAACCAGCCACACGTACCACCTATACATGTACGTACCGACGTCACAGGTGTCGCCGCTGTAGCCGTGGACACAGTGACACATGAAATCGCCCACATTGTCTTCACATGTCGCTCCATTACAACACGGACTGCTTCCACACTCATTGTATAGGTCTGTGGCAAATATAATCAGTTTCACTAAAGCGAATATAGTTGCTACAGCGGCAAAGACTCGTCAAATTGGTATCACAATACACTGCCTCCGGCCAGTGGTGTCCTGTTTGGATTGACACCTCACTAATTATGTCACTTTCTGGATTTTATGATAAGTGACTTGGCCGTTATACCACTACTAATTTCCTATCCTTCAGTTTTACAACATAACTGATTTTGGAACACATATGCACACATACGCATGCACGCACACACGCACGCAAGCACACGCACGCACGCACGCACGCCAAACAAACACACACATACACACACACACACACACACACACACACACACACACACACACACACACACACACACACACACACACCACATACACACGTATATATTCCACTGACCTGTCTCACAGTTCAGTCCTGTTGTTCCGTTCTGGCACTGACATTCATACTTGCCAGCCGATTGACGGCAGGTACCATCGTGTTTGCAAGGGTTACTACCGCATATGTTGATCTCTGAAGAACACACATTATATAATATTCTTCCATTATTTTTTTTCTTTTGATATTGTTATGTTGTTTGCCTTAATTTGATTTGTATGTGTTATAAATAGCTAAACTTAATTTGATTTGACTTGTGGCTTTGAATATATCTATGTGATTCTCCAGTCCGTGTTTGTGATATACAGAAATGGGACTTTAACAATTTTTACAATTTTTTTATTGTTTAAACGGAATGCAGGGTTTTAAAGTAATCAATTTTTAGTAGATTATCCACACATGAGGAGTTTTCTTAATTCGAATAGTGTGGTATTAAGTTAATTGAACTGCTTTGAGCTTCCTGAGAAGATGTGTACAACACGGTTGCTTCTGAGCTTTTGGACACCATAACGGGGTCTAATTTGTTAAGCAGTCGGTTCGGGGTTTCACTATTCGCATCATGCATTGTTAGACAGAGGTACATCGGTTGTTCATAACGTTATGCGTATTTTCGGTGCACATTCCGAAGATAGCAGGTCAATCGCGGCCCTCTTACGTAAGTTGTGTTGATGAGTGCAAATTGTTTTATTTCTGATTATTGTTAAATCCGTTGTAATTTGGGCAACTAACACACTTTTTCTTGCCGCTTTAAATGTCGTACCTAATTTACATTTGAACATTTTGGTTTTGTGTGTATTATAATTGACGTTATTTGTATAGTTGAAATAACCTCGTCTGTTTCAGGCGACGGCTATCATAACCGTCATTGGTTGTTCCTTGTAATTCTTTTGCGGTCAATCCACGCCTTATTGACAGACTATCAGTCATAGGAGGGTACTATACGTTACTATGTTGCCTGTTGGAGAGTAATCTTTCTTTGAGACGATCATAGTTTTTGATTTCTTCTTATTGAGAAACATATCTTTTTCTCACTTTCCTTTATTACTGTATCTAGCATCAATTGTAGATCTATTTCATTTCCAGCAATTAGAACTATGTAGTCTGCATATTGTAAATGGTTTTCCTGACTAAGTTAGAAATAACGAAAATAAACAGAGAACAATTAGATATACTAATTCCGCACAACGCTGTGCAATACACTGTGTATAATATTTCATTAAAGCTATGCAACTTAATGTCTTATCCCACACGGTTATATTTATACTAATGTAAAATAAGCTAAACCCTCAAAGTTAAACAGTTTGTGAACGTTCTATGTTGTTTAGTTATGACAATACATAATGAATCACCATTGCTGTGATTTGTGATATGTGCCGAACTTTACACAATTAGCAGTTTTAGTTTATTGTTAGGGATGTGGGTTTCAATTAATATTAGCAACGCTGTTAGACCGATTAAACAATCCGCATTGGTAATACAGTTTTCATATGCGTTTATAACAAACCAGTAGCCTATTATTGTTTAAATATTGAATATAATTTATGTCAGTTGTTAACACAAGTGTAATCAATTTATTATTATTATTCTAGTATATTAGTTTGATTGTTTGGAGCCAGTTACTGTAAATAATGTTTTTAATGCTGGTAAAATGTATTGTTAGTTAATCGGTGTTAAGTAACAAATCAAATTTACCACAATAACTATTGCTATATTATAACTTTGTATTAATATTATACATTTACCAGCAGTGTGACTTTTGTTTAGCAGCATGCTTAATGCAATAATGACAGATTCCGTATACATTTCTTCACTTTATTTGCTATAAAATAATATGTATTTTATGGTCGAATGAATTTGTCTGATCCTGTATAATGACGTTGATATACGTACATAAATCAACTATCATTTTTCGTAGTGTATTATGGGTGGACAGTGTTACGACTAGAACTATTCCTCCGACTCCCTGCCAGTTAGGACGTACCAGTCTCGCAGTGTTTGCCAGTGTAGCCACGTACACAGGCGCAGCGGTACTTGTTGACAAGATCCTGACACGTCCCACTGTTGCACGGAGAACTCTCGCACTCGTTGGTTTCTGAAAGTGTGTTATGTAATCGTACCATTAGGAAGGTAAGTTCTCATGTAACGTAGTATCCATACTTCAGAATCGCTCAAAGCGCTTTGCAACGTACTTTCTAGCAGTTCTAATGAACACCATCTCGAATTATCTGAGGAACTTTAAATGATAAAATAAATTAAAACAAAATCCTGATACTTGAAACAATATTATAATACATGCTGCTATATAGCTCTATGTCCACATAGCCAAACATCTGTGATTCAGAAATTCCACAAGGACATTTCGAATATGCATATTCTTGCCCATGATTTATGGATGTCCAGTTATTTCTTCAGAGATGGTCCATACTAGTATCAGGCGGACCCCTGCTTTGTATTCAAAGCATGTATATGTGTGTTGGTATGTGTGTGTGTGTGTGTGTGTGTGTGTGTGTGTGTGTGTGTGTGTGTGTGTGTGAGGTGTGTGTGTGTGTGTGTGTGTGTGTGTGTGTGTGTGTGTGTGTGTGTGTGTGTGTGTGTGTGTGTGTGTGTGTGTGTGTGTGTGTGTGTGTGTGTGTGTGAGTGTGTGTGTGTGTGTTATGCTTTTTGTAACACTTCGTCACACTTACCTGTCTCACAGTTGACACCGGCGGTGTAGCCCGCCAGAGAGTGACACGTGAATTATAACAGTTACCTGTCACAAAGATGACACCGGTGTAGCCCGCAAGACAGTGACACGTATACTGTAACTCTTACCTGTCTCATAGTTGACACCGGTGTAGCCCGCCAGACAGTGACACGTGTACTGTAATACTTACCTGTCTCACAGTTGACACCGGTGTAGCTCGCCAGACAGTGACACGTGTACTGTAACACTTACCTGTCTCAAAGTTGACACCGGTATAGCCCGCCTGACAGTGACACGTGTACTGTAACACTTACCTGTCTCACAGTTGACACCGGTGTAGCCCGCCAGACAGTGACACGTGTACTGTAACACTTACCTGTCTCACAGTTGACACCGGTGTAGCCCGCCAGACAGTGACACGTGTACTGTAACACTTACCTGTCTCACAGTTGACACCGGTGTAGCCCGCCAGACAGTGACACGTGTACTTATTGTTGCCGTTTATACAGTCACCTCCATTGTCGCAAGGGTCGCTGCTGCACTCATCAAAGTCTACAACAAACAATCATAGAAAACTAAACTGTACTTCATATCTTCATTGTGGTGTGCAAACATTTCGATGCTTTTCTATTCACTTTAAATACTGCCATCGTTGTAATATCACTAGTTGGGGGCGTTTACTTCTTTATATCGTGACCCAGCTTGGCTTCTCTCGCCGTAGTTGTGTAGCTAAGTACAATTATTGCTATGTTGCTATGTCGATTATTAATTTGTGTATTATGATTTCATAGTATCAACCACATTGTGGTAGACCTTGACGTACCTTGACAGACCGTGGCGTTGAACTGAGTGAAGCCGACATGACAGGAACACTTGAAGGTACCCACAATGTTGGTACAGTTGGCGTGTTCGTCGCATGGATTGTCGCTATCGTGACATTCGTTAATATCATCGTGACATTCGCCCCCAGTGAACCCAGCAGGACACTCTTCACAGCCAGTTGTGACATTGCAGACAGTGTCACTGTCACGACAGTTGCAGTCACGCTGACAGTCTTTGCCCCACGTGCCACTCAGACACGCTGCAATGGTGATTAGAACATGTATACGTTGATCATAAGAATGTATGTTCTATTAGTTATATTAACTTTGCAACTATATATATTACTTACCAGAAGTGCGTGCTTTGTCTAGTCACTTTTTTAGAATCGTTTAATCTATATTTTTCGCAATCACTAAGGTTGTTTTAGTGGGGCGACATAGCTCAACATAGATCCTAATAACCATGAGAACCAAACAAATACTCATTAATAATTCTAAGGAATTTTACAAAGTATTTGTTCATTTCAATGTTTGATGATTTTATTATTACAGTGCCGTAAATATGTAAAAAAAAAACAGTTCTCATAGTATTAATTGTTTGCACCAATGACCTGATGCTGCCTGCCCAAACAAAGAAGAGGGAACTTGTGGGTGTCTGCCCAGATTGGTAAAACTGTCATGCAGCAGTTCTACAACGAACAGGTAGTTTTTCCTCCTAAGATGCGTGGTGAGGAAAGATGTGGTTGGACAGGCTGCCATATCAGGAAACTGGCAGAACGTTCTGCGGGTTGTCATCGCATATGGGTAGAGGGTGTTCCGTCTACATCTACTGCAGGATCTCCACACCCTGACCCTAAGCTAAGAATAAGCTGATAGTCGTATGCAATTCTACGTATCACACCCTGTACAGCATGTCCACATCCATATGCTCATTTGCACTGTTGTCACTGACATTGTGGTCTTTTGTTTGTCATAAGCCACCAGCTGGATGTGAACTGTGGGCGGCCAGCTTTCGGAACTGGCAAGGGCTTTCGCTATCCGGCAGCCAATGTTCCATGCTTTGACAGCCTGCGACACTGTATCCAACTTTGCTGGACGTGGAAAGAAGACCATGATCAACATAACAATCACTGCCTGGACTGACAGATGTACTACTGATGCTGGTAGATGAACCAAAGGAGATCCCAGATGATGCTATGAACATCATTGAGAGGTTCCATATGTCTTTTTGACAGAATTAGCACGTGCACCAAGGCGGACCATGCAAGCAGGACCAGTTTTCCATGAAACAATCTAGGTGCAGCAAATCCCGCCTACACGAGCTGCTCTGGTGGAGCATGTCAATAGAGCAGTCTACCAGGGTGGTTATATCTGGGGGAAGACACTACTACCACACCCTGTGCTGCCATCACCAACTGACTGGGTGTGGGGGAGGACAGAAAGAAAGTATGAACCCAATGTGCCAGCGGTTTCTAAGATCCTTCGTTTGCACAAACATTAAAGTACCATGCCATGATCCATGGCTAGTTGTCTTGCCGTGATGAACAACTCACATGATCAAGATATGTTCATAGAATGGTTCAAATCGTATACAGCAATTACAATCAACTAACTTAAATAGCATAGCTAATGGCTTCAGTGCATTCACTGAACATTGTTGACCTATGTTGATACGTACCTGTACTCACTACTGCTACGGTTTAACCCAGGCATCATTTAGCATGTAGAGACAATCTCACCAATTTGGTGCATTTTCAACGGGGGTGGACAACGTGTTCTATGCCACTAACCAAATTAGGCGCTTTTATCACAACATGAACAATAGATTGTTATGCAGCCCCACTATTTACAATAAGTCGACACTCACGTTTACATTTCATCTTGTCACTCATCAGCTGGAAGCCGTCGTAGCAGCTGCAACTGAAGGTTCCATCGAGGTTGGTGCAGTTGTGCTCACAGCCGCCATTGTTAGTCATACACTCGTCCAAGTCTGGAAAATATAGGTCAGGCGTAAAGGAGCTATCGTGTCTGCTACTAAGCATAGTAACTGCGTACGGCTGTTTTTAACGGATATCCATATAACTGAACAAACTGATTATGTAATATACATGTTGGGTAATGGGGCTCCACAAATCCACTTTTGTCGCTAGAGGCGCTAATTACACCCTAGTTGCGTATCAGCGCCTCTAGCGACTAACGTGGATTTGTTTGAATGTTTTACTGAACGCTTGTTTAAATCATCCTCAATTAGCTGATTAGCGTATTGACCGTATAGGCGCGTAACCAGCGATAGTTTGTATGTGAGCATGCCGTATGTGTGGTCAATAGACAGAACAGCATGTCGCATGTGTGGTCAATAGACAAAACAACGCCATCTTGGCATTTAATTCAATCGAACGTCCCGCGACGTTTCACCGACTGTAAATGTACATTAATGTAGACACTATGCCTTCATATTGACGGACATGTTATACAATATCAATATTTAACTATACATGAAGACGTAGCAGTCTCGTGTGATGCATACGGCGAGCTGTAGATGATTTTAAACATCCTTTCCGGCATCGAGCCAGCACACCTGTCCTCGCCTTGGGGCCAGCAGTCGACGTTCCATCTGCTGTAAATGTACGTTAATGTACATATTATGCCTACACATTGACGGACATGTCAGACTGTATCCATATTTAGCCATGTGTGAGGCTTCGGAGTCATGCGAGTTCAGCAGCTGATTGTAGGATGATTTAAACAAGCGTTCCGCAAAATGTTCCGCAAAACGGTGCCGCACTTCACAGCGTCAAGAATACGCAAAAGACGGCACAAAGACCCGAATTGCGTTAGAGCGCCCTCTGTCGGATTAGTTATTGTGGTACCTCATAGGGCACGCAAGTGAATTTTCGTTCCTTCTCAGTTTTGAGCGATACTTAGTGAGACCTCACACAGCTTGTCGGGCAAGTCGTTGTCCGTAAGCGTGTTGAACGTAAGTCACCACAATACACAAATAATTTAAACAGTAAAACTGATGTCTTGACATCTGATAGGAAAACTGACACCTCCCGATAATCGCAATATAAGGGACGTCTTCGATGGAAACCGCCTTACAAAGCCTTATCGTAATATTAGATCAGGTGATATAGCAAAGCTTCATTTCAATATAAGGCTTCCTAATTTGTCAGAATGACCACTATTGTGAAAATAATAGTTTCAGGTTATATACACGAGTCGCATTTGTAATACCTGAACAGCTTTTGGAATCGTTTTCTAAGCGGTAGCCACTTCGACAGAAACACTCGTAGGCGCCACCATTCTGTTTACATCCGTGGGCACAGTTCAACTTCATACATTCCTCTGCCGTGTCGCTGTTTGCATCTGTGTACATGATAACACATTATGTCCTCTGAAAGCTTATTGCATGCAAGTGATATTCCAATGCCGTAATATAAGATATAAACACACGCATACACACGTACTCACACAACAAACGCAAGCGTGTGCACATACATATATACATGCATGTTTTGATTGTTATATTTGTCATTGGTTAGTTAGTCATTGCTATAGAAACGACTGTTTTCTGGACATACACGACGGACGTTTGTTCTTTGAACTAGGATAATCATCATCACGACTACCGAATTCATTATCATCATCAGTGTTTCAAAATATGTGTTTCATATAATTTCCCACGTAACGGTGCAAATCCGTGAGCTGTTATATATAATGTGGGTTGTGTTCCAGAGAGAATGCCATCATGTGTTATGTCCTAGATAGCATAGTACGTTTGTCCATTTTCACAGAGCTGGTCGACAGCCCAATCATTGAGGAATTCAGC
>JAODUO010000153.1:47500-90000 GCA_025642075.2 Ridgeia piscesae
TAACTATATATTAAATTGTTAATATTTATAATATGTGGTACAATTGTAAAACGAACGGTAAAAATAACGTAGGATAGTAAAACTATAAATAGCCTATAATCTGAATATATAAAATTATGGCGCAGAGCGCTCTGGCTCAGGGGGTAGAGCTTCGGACTCTCGACTATGAGGACCCGGGTTCGAATCGTGTGCTGCGGTGTTAAAACCTTGGGCAAGTTTGTTCACTCTACAAGTTCACTCAACTATAGACAAGTGGTGGATATGTGTACGAGCAGTATTGGCGCATTATCAGACACCATCTCAAATTCTCTGGGAAGCACATGGCTGGATGCTTCCCAGAGAAGTTGAGATGGTTTCTGATTGAACAGGTCTGCCAGGGAAGTAAAGTGTAAAGAGCTTTGAGCAATCCTGAGGATTGGACACTGCGCTATATAAGAACTTACCTTTTGTACTTTTTACTAATTAAAGTGGCAGATAATGTTTTTAAACCATTAGCAAAATTCATTATTACAAATATAAATGGAATATAGAAACTGATTATGTGAAATTATAACTAATTAAAATATCAAACTAGGGTCAAACAGATCAACTGAATAAACAACTAAAAGGATTCACAGTCCATTGCAAGTTCGTATGTGGATAGGAATGTTCGGTTGCTGCCAATTGTACAAAATAGTTCTTAAAACGTTTATTCCTGCACCGAGGACAATTGTAAACACGTGCATTCCGGATTGCGAAATTATGTGTTCTGGGAGAGGCAGGAGATGGTGCAGTTTATGATTGCACTGCTGCATGCTCGTGTGAAAAGACCTCTGTGTAGCATCTCCCTCCGGTCTGCCAACGTTGGTAGTCTTGCTTTGGCGATGGCTTCATTATAAAACATGCCACGAAATACAATGCAATGCGCATAGGCCTTTTCTGTATGTTGTTAAGCTGGTTTGTTTGTGTTTTCGTTAGGCTCATATGCCACGCCAGGTGTAGACGTCATCAAAGTATTGTCTGTCAGATAATCAACCACAAGTGCCGCGGTCACGAGTGACAATTATGCCAGGGTAGCCGAGTCAGTGTACGCGTATTTGGCGGAATCTATGTAGCATTGAACTAATGCTATCCAGAAAAATGGTGCAATATTCGTCATAGATATGTATAGCCGACTCCTCCGGAATTATTATGTTAAGATCATGCTTTGGAAATTTATATCGCCAAGCATCGTATAATATATGCAATATTACGTGTATTTATAATACTTGAGTTTTTACTTTATGAGAAACAATGTCATGGCTATTGTTTAATCAATCCAGTTAAAACACTAAGTATTGTTCTTTAATCGGAAAGACAATTTCTGTCACGACATTATATTACAATAAACTGCGTAATGACACCAAATGAACTTAAACAGCATGCACAGGTTACGTCAGCTGTACTTACGATAACACGCGTCGCCATCTTTCTTCGTCCCTGGAGGACACTCGCTGCAGCTGTACTGTCGGCCCGTTGACACTTCTTCTGCTGCTGTCAGGTCCGTGCAGTTTGTGCCCTCGGTACAAGGGTTGTCCTGACACCCGTCGTAGTCGACTTCACAGTAGTCACCTGCGAGAAGTGGCAGGACAACAATTACAAAGCGAACAGTTCAAATAAGCCCTTGACACGCAGGGTATGATGTTAGCATTATACTAATCACACATATTAATGAATTGCATATTTAAACGTACTAAACACAATATTACAAGTTTCTGCCATTAAATCCATTGCGTTACTGATAATAGGCATACAAATATTCAAAAGTGAGAGGAATGAGAGTTGTCTGCTGTTGAAAACATACAAAGTTAGAAAGCATACAAAGGAGTGTGTTTTCAATGAGTCATTCACGGGCAATGCCAACTTGCTTATGACGGGTGATAGTCTGGAGTTATGGCAAATCGAAAGATACGAGAAATGTCATATTTCTGATTTGTATAAAGAATGTTTGATAAATAATATTTCCAAATCAGCAAATTAGTTACAGCTGAATTGAAAGGAGCTTTGGTGTTTGCGTTTCAGTGCGTTGCATAGGAACGTCTGCTAGTAACATAGGCGGACTTCGGCTATTTCAGAATGCTGTAGCGAATATTTTGTAGCCCGTTAATCCGGAACTACAGCGTTACAATGTCCTCTAAATTACATTAGCACACACTAGCGTGCCAAGGAAGAGCTACAGATTACGCCAGACTCAGTAACAGTGGCTCCCTGGGAGAAGATTGTACATATATATATATATATATATATATATATATATATATATATATATATATATGTATATGTATATGTATATGTATATGTATATGTATATGTATATATATATATATATATATATATATACATACATACATTATATATATATATATATATATATATATTATATATATATATATATATATATATTATATATATATATACATGCATATATGTATGTATACATATGTATGTATACATATATATGCATATATATATATATATATATATATATATATATATATATATATATATACATATATACTACATACATACATACATACATACATACATACATACATACATACATACATACATACATACATACATACATGCATACATACATACATATATGCATACATATATATATATATATATACATACATACATACATACATACATACATACATACATACATACATATACACACACATGCACACACACACACACGCACGCCTGCACACACGCAGGCACGCACGCACACACACACACATACATACAGGCATACATACATGTACATGCATACATACACACATTATCACAATGACTGTAACAATGCGGTTGCGTAGCACATTCCATTAAGTTTCTCACCTTCCCAGCCATTGTAGCAACTGCACTGGACAATCCTGAATGATTGTTTCAGTTCGTAGCCCTCCGCAAGTTGGTCAAACTCACATTCTCCGTGTCCAGAGCAGTCGCATAAGTTCACCACGACATCAACGGACGCGACACCTTCCTTGACATCTGAGGCGGAGAACCTGAAAGTTGATATTTACTAAATGTACCGTGACATCAATGTATACAATACCTCATTAGTGTGTGAGTGGTTTATGTAACTTATGTACATCACAGGCAACGTAGTGCTTTTTATTGAACGATCTATAGTACGACGTTTTGCTATAATAAGTGTAACTTAAATAATACAATGATCAGAATCACCTCCTAACCACATTAAAAAAATCACAGTCGACTGCTCCAGCCTTTTTTGAACAGGCTTATATCAAGTATATTTACATCAACTATCAAACAAATTTAGTTATAATTATGTTGTTATGTTATTTTGTTACTTTTGTCACTAAGACAATAGCTATCCAAACTCTACGTGACGGATATTGTTTTTTATAATAATAACGAATATCGATGAAATTGCAGTGTAATTTATTATGCGAATACAAATAACAAAACACATACGAAATGTTCACAGATTCCATGTTGGTAGGAGTCCATTTGAAGACATCACCATCAAACATGGCACCACGTGGGCCTGAGTCCATTGTGACCGTCACGTCGTCTCCGTCTGGATCGAATGCGCTCACTGTCAAATTGCTCTCCACGCCCAGTGTAGCATTGAGCACCGCCTCAACGGTGATATTTGGACTGGCATTGGCTGCAGTTGTGAAACAAACAGTATATAAGTGGGTGTATTCAGTGAGGCAGATAAAATAGCACATTAATCATACTACACAATTAAAAAGCATGTGAAGTAAACGTACGTTCTTATATAGCGCGGCATAATGTCATTAATACTAC
Organism: Ridgeia piscesae; assembly: GCA_025642075.2. Classification (NCBI taxonomy): domain Eukaryota; kingdom Metazoa; phylum Annelida; class Polychaeta; order Sabellida; family Siboglinidae; genus Ridgeia; species Ridgeia piscesae. The sequence goes on from JAODUO010000153.1 coordinate 51,302, forward strand.
TAGATTTAACAAGATTTAACAAGATTGCCACCTAGAGATTCAACTCTAGATGGCGGGTGGACTAGGAAGCCATTTGGCTTATCGAGAGTCCAACCTATGTATCTAAGTATACCCCGCCCTTCTTAGGTATATGTCGATTTTATTTTTAAATATATTAACACTACTAGCACCTACACAATCAGCTGATAATCTGTTCCATTCGTTTACTGTTCTTTGTGAAAATGAAAATTTTCTAATATCTAGTCTACACTGCTTCTTTGCTAATGTAACTCCATGTCCTCTAGTCCTTCTCTTTTCCTTGACCGTGAAAAAAATATTTCTGTCAATATTTTCATATCCATTCAATATTTTAAACACCTCAATCTGATCTCCTCTCAATCTTCTGGTTTCTAGTGTTGTTAAACCACATTCTTTTAGACGCATTTCATAACTAATATTCCTGAGTTTTGGTATCATTTTGGTTGCTCTCCTTTGACTCTTTCTAGCATATCAATATCCTTCGATATGGCCTCCATGCTTGATACAATATTCTAAGTGAGGCCTAACTATTGTTTTATACAGCGGTATTATTAGTTCTTTTTTTTTGTACACTATATTTCGCCTAATTAATCCAAGAATTTGGTTTCCCTTCGCTGCTGCAATTCCACACTGCTCTGATACCTTCATGTCAGCACTAATAGTTAACCCTAAATCCTTTTCCTTAAAGGTAGTATTTAGTACAGTATCACCCATTGTATATTGTGCATCTTCATTCCCATGTCCTGTGTGAAGGCACTTACACTTTCCAAAATTAAACAGCATTTGCCACTTCTCAGACCATTCTATCAACTTATTAAGATCATCTTGTAAATGCTGTCTATCTGCATCACTTTTAATTTTCCTAAACACTTTTGTGTCGTCTGCAAACTTCAACACCTTGCTTGTTATGTCATCATCCAAATCATTGATATATATTAAGAATAAAATAGGTCCCAGTACTGATCCCTGCGGTACTCCACTCAAAACCGCTTTCCAGTTTGAAACCTCCCCATCAACTACTACTCTGTCTTCTATCAATAAGCCATTTTTCTATCCAGTTGATCATTCCATTTCCTATGCCATGGGCCTTAAGTTTAAGTAGTAGTCTTTGGTGTGGCACTTTGTCAAAGGCTTTTTTAAAATCTAAGTAGATTATATCTACTGGTGATCCCTCATCTAGCCACTTTGTGACATCTTCCAAAAAACATAACATATTTGTTAAGCATGACCTCGCTTTTAAAAACCCATGTTGAGATGGGTTTACCAATTTATTTTTAACAAGAAAATCAACCAGGTGATTTTTAATTAGTCTTTCTAATAGTTTGCAAATCACCGATGTTAAACTCACTGGTCTATAGTTCTCTGACTTGTTTCTCGAACCTTTTTTAAATAATGGTATAATGTTTGCTTCTTTCCATTCTAACGGAACTATTCCCTCTAATGACAAATTGAACACTGTTGCAAGCGGTATGCTGATTTGTTCTACAATTTCCATTAGTAATTTGGGAGGAATCCCATCCACTCCAGGTGATTTATTATCCTTCATATCTCTTATTTTCATAGCTACCATTGTTGGGGTTACAATTAGTTGTCCTAAATAGTCAAACTCTCTCCCTTCGAACTTAGTCTCAAGTACTGGTAATATACTAATATCTTCCCTGGTAAACACCGAACTAAAGTACTCATTTAGGTTTTCTGACATTAAGAATCCCTCTGTTATTATGTTTCCATCACTACCTTCTAGAGGACCGACCTTATCCTGAACTTTCTGTTTACTTCGAACATACGCATAAAACTCTTGCTGTCATGTTTTATATTAAAAGCTATTTTTTGTTCGTAGCTTCTCTTTGAATTTCTAATTTCAGCTGTAGCTTGATTAAGTGCTTCTTTATAAATGCTATAGTCTTCTTCACTTCCGGCATGTCTATATGTCTTCCACATCATTTGCTTGTACTTGATTTTTCTAATGGCTTCCTTCGATAAGTGTTTCTTCTTTTGACCGTTTCCTGTTTTTTCAAGGGGACAAATTTGTCAACGACGCAGTCAATTTCACTCTTAAAATATTCCAGCATTCTGTTGCTGTCTGATTCTTCAGTGTATTCCAGTCGATCTTTGCTAAATATTCCATGTCCCATATCTTCCTTTGTGAAAATTTTTCCTGTACCTTATTTTTCTATTCCGTTCTCCTTGCTTTGATGATAAAATGTATCTGGTTGTGATCACTGCAACATCTCAGTGGCTCACATATCTTGACATTATCAACAAATTCCTTCTGTGAGCTCAATACTATGTCTAACACGTTCTCGCCCCTGGTTGCTTCTAACACATGTTGAGAAAGGAAACTATCTTGTACTAAATTTAAAAACTCTTGATCCTCTCTCCCGGTACTCTGTAGAGATGTCCACCGTATATACCCATGGTTAAAATCCCCCAACAATACAGTCCCGTTTACTCACTTCTTTGATAGCGTTATGTATTTTTTCATTCTCTTCCATGCTTATGTTAGGACTCTGATACACTAACCCAACAGTTAATGTTGACTTTCCTGTAACTATGTTACACCAGACAGCTTCTTCACATTCTGCTTCTTTTCTAATTTTATTTCATAAGCTTGGATGGATTCTTTAATATATAAAATAACTCCGCCTCCCTTCTTCCTAATCTATCTTTCCTAAACATTACATACCCTGTCATTCCTAATTCGGCATCTGATATATCTGGTGTGGCCCAAGATTCAGTTATACCTATTATGTGAGGGTCAATATCTTCTACCATAATGTTTAGTTCATTTCTTTTCTATGCTTCTTGCATTTAAACAAACACATTTATAACCAAATTCCGTAGGGCTTTCCAGGCTGTTCTTTGCTGATGTCTTTTTGCTATCTGTATCTATGCCTCTAGTATTTGGCTTCTCTGTGTATCCCCTGCGAAACTAGTTTAAAAGTTGCAACCTGTTCCATTATTCATCGATCGAAGAAGGTTCTCGGAGAACACTGCTGCGCCCTTTCCGCTTAGATGGAGGCCATCTCTCACAAACATGTCTTCTTTACCAACAAAATATCCCCACAAATCTACAAATCCAACTCCTTCTTCTTCACACATCTGCTCTAATAGTCCGTTAATTGCCATCCTCTTGCAATTTCTAAATATTGTTCCCCTTCCCCTCATCACTGGCAAGATTCCTGAGAGTATGATCTGTTCAACTCTCGTCTTCTTCAGTGTCTCTACCAACTCTCTGTATCTCTTTACTATCCTGGTTGTTCCATCCGTGTCTGCATTGTTCGTCCCTACATGTACTAATATAGACCCCCCTTGGCCATGCCCCAATACGTTCTCTACCCGTTCAGTCACATCCTCTATCCTAGCCCCCGGAAGACAAACAACAACGTCTTCTCCTTTGCTTAATGTCCTGTCTGTCTTTCGCAAAATGGAGTCTCCCATAAATACCCTTTCTGTTCTCAATGCCCCCTCGATCACTGCTTCAGAGTAGCTCCTCCGTTTTGCATCTCCCTGGTTGCTGACTTTTTCCCCTGCCGCTTTCTCTGTTGTTCCTTTCTTTCCGGTCTCTTTTCTTCCTGTCATCGTCCTTGTTATTGACTTCCGTTTGGTCACATCACCTCTCACTTCCTTTCTTCCATACGTCTTACCTCCTGTCGCATCTACTTCTCTCATCTCCTGTCCCCTTGTCCCTCCCTCCTTCTCTACTGTCACTTTCTCCCCTGTCACCTTCCTGCATGTCATGTTTCCTGTTGTTCTTTCTCCCTTTGTTATCCTTGCAATCACCCTCCCTCCTCCACTCTGCATCCCCTTCACAATATCCGTTAGCCTAGCTAACTCTGCTGTCAGACAGTCCACTTTCCAACACCCTAAACATTGGAACGTAAACCCTTCCTCCGTTGTCTCTGACCAAGTTTTTCCGCACCCCGATACGGCAAAATCCACCAAGCTGTGGCAGTGGTTACACACCAAGTGCCTCCTTGCCTTCACTTGCCGCTTGCCAGGTGCCATATTACGATTTGTCAAAATCAACTCTTAGTTTAAACCAACGTAGTGTAGTCTTTAGAAAGACTGTCTGTTTATTGTGTAAAGCAACTGCAGCACACTATGTTATAAACAACTTACTACCTATGCTACCATGAACAAGAAGTTTAGTCTGTACTGGTACCGTTCCTTAGCGGAAACGTTGACACTACCTATATAAACAAAAAAGGGTTTCCTACTAAAAACGCTTGTTTATTTTTAATAATAATGATACCTATTCACAGTTTTATCTTAAATATATGTAGTTGTTACTCTTATTGCTTTATCTCTTATATACTATATCAAATAAAGAGATTTGCTCAATCTTGTTTACAATTTGTCGAAGCCTAGATTACCCTTTTATCACCCACTATACTAATCTGTTCAAAAATACTGTTAACTAACAAACTTTAACCAAAACTACTACTCAATATATGTCCAGTACCACTTTATGAATAACCTTAACACAAGAATAATACTTAACAATCAATATTTCCGCTTGTTTTTCAAATTTTTTACACCACCAATTTCAAACCTCTACATCCACCAATTTTCCCGCCACTAATACCGTCTTACAATGTACTTCCTGGCACAGCTCTACAAACGACCACCATTTTGGTTTCTTTTAAGCATTCAGCCATTTTGTAATTTTTGCACGATGTATATTCCTACAGCCACCATTATCTGTAGCCAAGTATTTGCAGAAACTGTTTTAAATGGCGGCTAATCAACTGCTCCATCAACAACGTATTTAAAAAAACATTGCCATGCATGGTTGATTCTAATGGTGCTGTAGTAAGTATATATTCTTGTCAATGCCTACGTCTCATACCTAACATATTGAATAAATGCATTGACGCGGAACCTGGAGGCGTTGGGAAAGGGCTGCGCCCCCTGTTTTGACAGGGAAATTATATACAGGTTTCGCTCCCCATTATTCAGTGTTTGGATATTGTGGGGTGTTTTAAAGATCCTCATATTATGAATTACAAGCCTTGTGAAATATCAGCAATGTTGAAAGTGAATATAACAATACATTATCAATACATAATATGTCTAACTTACATAACGTCTCAGCAACCTTAGTGTTCTTGACATTTGTCTCCAAAGTTGCAGCTGCAGCTTCCGCTTTGTCTGAAAGTAGCACATGTATTCATAGACAATCTACTTGGGAAAGTTGGCGATGGCTACAAGACAAGCATAGTTAGTTATACCAGGAGTGCCCAAACTTTGTAAATTCAAGTCTCCAACACAATGTCCATACATTGAAAGCCAATTTACGTTGTACGTACTTTTAACGAATAGTAATTTGTTTGATATTGTCACTGCAATTTCATGGATCTCTGCCTAGGTTTGACTGCCTGTCAGATACATATCCGTATCATTTCCTTGGTAGCATTTCGAAACAGTTAGTCGGAGAGTGAATCTTTGCGCCCACTTATAACTGGAAAGAGATTAAGATAAGATAGATCAGTTAAGCTAGATAAATAAATATAATGTGGCCATGAGGAAATAATTGTTGTGCGTTCGACATTCACAAGTGAGATATAACGGGTTAGTATTACACAATATTTACATACATAAGAATAAATATAACCGTATACCTGGTAGCTAATATAAAGGTATATAATTATCTTATTTAATTACTTTAGTAAACTATGTAATTAATCAAGCATATCAAAGTCAAACCATTTTGAACCTTCTCTTTCTTGCATAAGCTAGAAATGGAACCACCGGAACACACTGAAAATAAAAACGCTAAGACACGGCTAAAATTACATCTGTCCAATATTTCACAATTCTGTCATCAAAGGTCAGCTTACTATGTTTGTGAATTAAATATATGCGCTGCTGACATTTCGTGTAGGGGTATTTTGCATTGTCTTTGAAATTGAGGATGAATCAGTAATAATTTCAAGTTATTTCTGAATGGACAAGTTGATTCAAGCCACATTGACTATATAATCAGATTACCTGTCACAGCGAAGTCAAAGAGACACTCTTTGTTGTCCCCGCACGTCTTAGTAGCTTCTGCGCTTTTCGCAGCTGTCATGTTCTTAAGAACGTCTTCAATGAACAAAGGCTTAAAACCGGTCCGTGCGAATGTCGAGTAACTCTCGCCAGGTGCGTAGTGGAACAGTGAATCAACGTCACCCTGGATCCTCCCTGGCATAAGATGAACAAAATACAATAATTGTGATATGTACAACAATAACGGTGAGAAAAAAAAATGTATATATCACACCATATAATAATAAAAATAGACAAGTGGATAGACAAGGTTGCATAGGTATATATTTATAGTACGGCGAATGTTTTTTGATATTCTCCAAGGCAACATTATGAAAAGCGATTTTTTTAAATAATATTTATAATATATATATATATATATATATATATATATATATACGTATAATAGTCACACAAACCGTCTCACCATAACCCTTCCTTACCTCCCCATCATGTAACTCCAACTGATGCTACGACTGGTCCTTTATTTCTACATGTGCTATACTTTTCATATAATCATTCGCTGTAGACATTTCCGTAAACAATGCATATGTCATTGAACGATATGGCATTGTAATGAAATATATATATATATATATATATATATATATATATATATATATCAACCACATAAATTCATTGTTCCTTGTTCCCAAGGATGTGTATAACCATGCGAGTTACCATCTCTATATTAGTTAATGTTTTAGCACTTGAATACTTTTAATACTATTTCAGCAATCAGTGTACGTATATGGTAATCGTTATAACATGTTATTAATACTTACATAGTTCGCCGAAGTCAGTGAATATTGTCTTCTCTGACGAGCTGTTTGACAGTGGCCGTGCGTTCTCCCCTGGTGGCAGGAGGTCGTCAGTCGCATCTCCATTGAAGACACCCATCAAACCTTTGGTTTGGTTCTTGAATGCATCTGGAGCTCCGACAGTGATGTCGAGTTGCTCTGCACTGACGCCTATTGTCAGCGAGAACCCTACAACGCACATAAATAATATTTACATTTGCTTTGACAGTAGGAATAAATGTTATAATCCATGGTATTCAACGTCCTTCCCAAACCAGTCGGTAGCAACTAGTATATCAAAGCTCACTAATGGTTTCTCAAGTATGACTCATTTATTTTGGAATCCGTATATTAATGTGTATATACATATATTGTTTATTTCTGACTAAGTCAATATGTGTACATAAAATACAATGCAAAACATGAAAAAGACAATACATAAAATACAATTAAAGCAAATATGGGGTACAAGTAAAATAATAAATAAGTACGTAATAAAAATAAATATAAATAAATAAACAGGTATGGAAACAAATTGAATAAGTTATTAAAATAATTAAAAAATATATATTTTGAGAAATAAAATATATATTTATAAGTAGCATACTTACCTGTCTTCGTCGCTTCACAAGGTGCAATAGATTTGGCCGCGCCCAAGTTGCTCGCCACAATTAATAAAATGAAAACAATTACCTATCCCCACAGCTCTCACCACCCCATCCAATCACTGAGTCTCTTCTCTTCGCACTTGGCAAAAAGGCTCATACTGTGATAGGTAATCTACCTATAGCGGGGAAGGAGGGAGGGCGATATGGTGAAGCGACGGAGCCAGGTAAGTATGTTACTTATAAATACATATTTTAATTCTAAAAATATATAATGTATTGCCTAACATAGACTTAGCCTGGCTCCGTCGCTTCACAAGGTGCATAATCTAGGTGAATGGGTGGTGGGATATAGACAATGTTACCTCTAATGATCTCTACTGTCGGGTGCAGATTTGATTCTGCAGCCACTTCCGGTCCTAGTTGTATGAGATCGGCAGAATAGAGAGATAGGTCCTTGAGATAAAAGTCGGTTAAGGTGTTATGACAACGCCAGATATCAGCTCGCAGAATATGTTCCATGTAGGCCTGTCTGTGGAATGCGAGCGATGCAGCCATGGATCGTACCTGTTGCGCCTTAACCTTGTGGGACTCAAGGAGAGGTGTAGGGGAATTTGTGTAGCACTCCAGAATCGTTTTCTGGATCCACCTGGAGATCGTTGATGGTACAATGTCTCGTTTATGCCCTGATTTGAACGACACAGAGTGGAGGAGCTTGTGCTCCCTCATAGTGCCCATAGGAACAGGAGTCGGTCTTCAACCATGCCATAGCTTAACTGACGGTCAAGTGTTGGAATTGTGCATGAAAAAGCACGCATTCCGGGCCCTTGCCCAATACCTGCGTCTATGCTATGAATGACAGATCCGTTGTATTCGGGCATGTTCAAAGGCATGGATTTCGCCCCGACGTTTGCAGGAAGCAAGCGCGATGAGGAAAAGTGTCTTCCATGTAAGCAGCTGATCGGCGGTTCGAAAGGTGGTTTTGTCAAAGCTGACAAAACTAAGGTAAGATTTTACTCTGGAAATTGACATTGATGTTGCCCGTTCTATTTCGATATTTCGAAGTAGCGACTTCAGTGCAGGATTCTGCCCTACTTCTGTACTGGAAGTGGCAGGAAGTGTGTTGGCGATTGCCATCTGATAGCCTGCAATGGTCGAGATGGCCAAATATTTCTCCGTGTGAAGGTGGAGAAGAAAATCCAACACTACACTCTCAGTAGCCGAGGGTGGATTAATGTGTTGTATGTTACACTAAGCAGTGAAGATCCTCCATTTGGACTCATAGATCGCCAGAATAGACTCTCGCTGGGGTCTACTTACCTGGGGCCTCTGATGCAGAGGGTATCCCGGATACTCTCCACGTGTGTAGCTGGAGATTGGACGTATCTCGATGGATCTGACCTCAAGGCTGGGACAGTAACCGAGAACTGTTGGGTATCCGGAGTGGAGATTGTACCAACATATATAAGAGTAGTGGGAAACAGATCGCCTGGGGCCAGTGTGGGGCAATGATGATCAGTTCGCACTGGTCCTGTTGGGCATTCTCGAGCACCCGTGATAACAGAGCTGGTGGTGGGTATGCGTATGCCCACATTGCCTTCCAGCTCATTGACAGAGCATCTACTGCCATGGTTGATGGATCTGAAATAGGGGACTTAAATAGTGGAAGTATGTGATTCCACATCGTTGCAAACAGATCCAATAATGGGATTCCCCATTCCCGTGCTCGGAAGACAGGTGGATGTAGAGACCATATTGTACCTGACATCTGGGAAGGGCGTGACAGAATGTCTGCAAGGACTTTCAATCTCCCGGGGATTTGTCGTGCCCGACGTACTATTTGGTTGGCCTGACACATGAGGAGTAGCTTATTGGTCCGTATGCACAACTGTATTGACCTTGTTCAGCCGTGCTTGTTGATGTAGGACACTACAGTGGAGTTGTCTGACGCAACCAGCACTGTCAGACCCATACGCTTCTGCAGCCGGTGGAGCATGGCTCTGTGTATGGCTTCTAACTCGAGTACGTTGATGTGAAGTGTTTTCTCGGTTGTTGTTCATACACCGGACACCGTCAATGCATTGCGATGTTCGATGCATCCGTGAACAACTGAGTGTCTGATTCTATCGGGGTAACTGGGGTCCCCTCGGAACATTGTGCTGACTTCCACCATTAGAAATCTTCCTCCACCGTGGGGGAAAGAGGTATCCACAAGTTGCTGATTCAAATATTGAAATTCCAATGTTGAGAGATGCAATGTTAAGCTTCGCGGGTTTGCAGCCGTCCTAGCGGAACCATTTTCTCTGTGGACGCAAGAGATCGAGCAGGATCTGCCACGTATGAGCACATCCTCCTTGGCTTAGCAGGGATGAGCAAATCAGTGCTTGATTTGTGATATTGATCCAGAGTTGGAGTGACCTGGAAGGAAACCAGGTCGAACTGGTATCACAGAAAATATAATTTCTGTTTTGGGGTCAGTTCCGACTTCTTGTCGCGAATGAGGAGGCCCATCGTGTGATAGAGATTGAGCACTTGTACAGTGTCTCGGAGTCACTGGTCGTGAGACGGAGAATAGATGAGCCAGTCGTCCAGGTACTGACAGAGATTGATGCCCATCACGTGTACCAGCATTTGATCTCTCTCATAATCTTGGTGAATACCCAAGGTGCTGGAGAAAGGCCAAACGGCAGTGACCGGAATTGGTATATGGTGTCCCAAGTCTGAAATCGAAGACATTCTCGGTAACCTCTGTGGATGGTATGTGGAAATAGGTATCCACAAAATCGATGTAAGTCACCCAGGCGTCTCAAGGAAGAGATCGTCGAATGTCTCCGCACTCACCATCGTGAAGTGGGGCATCTGTAGGATGAGGTGACTGTAACATCCGGGAGATGTAGTGTGGCTGACTACCTCTACAACGTTGTTGCATGGAGTATATCAGTGACCGGACGGTTGTGCGCTTCACGATAGAGCCCTTGTCTACAAACGCAGATAGGGCACCGGTCATGGGGGACATTCTCTGAACCGAAGACGGAAACCGACTTCCAGAACTTTGCACACTCACGCGCTGCATCTCCTTCGTTTCTGGACATCGCAGAACAGGGACAGAGCTCCCACTTTCCTAGTAAGCAAAGGAGGTAACACGACCACCTGTCGTGGTATGTATAGAGGGTCGAGGGTCGCGTAAGGGTGGACTGTTTTTAATTTTTAGGTAAGATAATATCAACTGACCTAGCTTGGGAAAACAACACAGACGCTGTCGTCAAAAAGGCCCAACAAAGACTGTTTTTCTTGCGCCAACAAAAGACGTTCGGGCTGAGGAGACACATTCTTGTTCAATTATAACGTTCTGCTATTGAGAGTATTCTGATATTTTTCTTAATATGTGCATGGTTCGGCGGCATCAGCCAGCGCCAGAGGAGCAGGCTTGATAGAGTGGTGAAAACAGCTTCAAAAATTGTCGGTAGTGAACTCACCTCTCTAACAGCCGTATATAAAGACAGATCCAAAAAAAGACCTGGCAAAATTATCTAAGAACAAACTCACCCCGCCCATCATCTGTTCGAATTATTACCGTCAGGCAAACGCTATAGATGCATCCGTACGAAAACAAATCGCTTTAGAAATAGTTTTTACCAGAGTGCCGTTGAAGCCTTATCAGGATTGAAATATAGAACGCAGATGTAAAGACCATGGAAACTTGGCTGTTTTCGCCACTCTGGCGGAATTGTTATTTTTCTGGCGCTGGTTGGTATGGCTGAGCCGTACTCGTGTGGGGTGTGGGTGTACCTATTCTCAGTAGCGAATTGGTGGTGCTGAGCAACAATCTTTTCTTCTCCTGAAATGTTGGCTTAGCTTAACAATTGTATAAACAAAATTGGACGCATTCAATTATAATTGTAAATATAATGTTAAATTATATTTTAGTCCCCTTATAATGTATGTTTACTAATTTAGATTACATTTTTAGAAGATAATTTATATATATATATATATATATATATATATATATATATATATATATATATATATATATATATATAGGAAATTGTATATGTATTTATTTATGAACTAGTTTACACCACAGTTATTGTTAAATAGATAATATATTTTTTTTCTTTATTTATTTATTATGTTAAAACACATTTTAAAGACCAAATTATTATCTGAACCACGTCCTCTAGTGGCCAGAAAGGACTGCTGACGTGAGAACGACAGTGATATTGCCATAGCAGCCTGCCGTAGATGCGCGGATCTAGCCGGTGCTGATCGATGTGGAGCAGCACGTGTTTTACCGACGGTAAAAGGTGCCGAGCCCCTGTAAAGGGTATAGTCTTGTTGCTGAATGGCCACCTTGTCCCGCAACTGTAGGTTAGTTGCGAGATCGTCGAATAGTGACGAAGCCCCAAATGGAGCAGTACGAAGGTGCTCCCGTGCCTCTAGTCCCGTTGATGCAGTAGGATGTTGTAGGCGATGGCGCATTCTAAGGTAGCGCCATCGTACCAAGCAGTTGCCCCTGACTAAGACAACTGTAAAGTTGCCATAAATTGTTCCAACAGCTGTTCTGTGGATACGCTTCCAATGTCCACGTGGTCAATCAGTCCTTGTATGGACTGATTGAGGGAAGCTCCCGACCAATCCAGGAAGGAGGAGATACACAGCCGTCGACGTGTCATGGCTGCGAGGTCACGGAAATACTTCTGCTCCGTGCCAAGTCGTGCTCCCCCCACCTGACACCGATAACTCTCGGTGAATCTCTTATCTATGACAGGGGAGTCTCGTGAAAACAGCCAACCTGCAGAAGAAAGCTCTAACGGAGAGTGCAGGGCCTCTCTGGAGCGAAGTACCGAAGTAAATTGGTGAGGGCTTTTTAATTCCTGCTTAATTTTCTGAAGTGATTGATGAATGCCTCAGAAAAAGGAAAACCAGGCTGGGGGAGCGACTTGTGTCAGTGTTGACAGATGTGGCACTGTGCGAGGGACAAGACTGTCAGTCGCCGGCAATTCATCAAAGAGAAAGGTGCGGACCAGGATAACGCGTTCTGAATGTGACATCGTATCACATTGTTCCTCCGGTTGTACGGCAACTGATTGGAGATTGGTCAGTATACTATCCGTCCATAGAACTCCAGGCATCATCGTCAGGAATAGGAATATTCAAGCCGGTCACAATACACAATGTCATTGTGAGTGGTGCTATTATCGCCCAAACGGGAGAACGGCAAGAACAAGTATTGTTGTCGGTGTCACTTTGCCGGGCGGAACCAGTAGCTGCTGGTGGTGTACGGCGTGAGTATACTTCACCTTGTGTGAAGTGATGTCCGTCTATCGCCTATGTCTCCCCGGGACCGAACGGCCAGTCAAACGTTTAGGATGACACGGCGCCGGCGGCCGAACACCGGCTCTGCGAGCCGCGAAGTAGTTGCCTGTCGCGAAACATGACCCCGTGTCGTGGAGCCTGCGAACGCAAACTCCGGGTTAATGCGCCTATATTTTCGCGAAACTGCGGTCTGTTTGTTCGGCCACCGTCCCTGAATAACGGGAGATTCCAACTAGTTCTAGTAACGCCGGTTGGTACGCAGGTCTGGACAGAGATTGGCGGTTCGCATGACGGGAGAACCGGGCTATTTTGTCCGGGCAGTTCCGTCTAACGGTCCAGGTCGATACTGGACCTCCGGGAGCACAACAGGGCCGATTATTCACGCCCCCGACGTCAACGACGGTTGAACCGTCGCTAATCGCGCGTTGGTAATATAGGCTATTCGCGAACACGGTTGAGAATATCTTCCAATATGGACTATGCGCGGGTTGTAGCAATGTTTACATGTGTCAGGCGCCTGCGTTTCTGAAACGGAGCCGCGTTTATACTATTCCATTCCATACTTAATCAGCCAATGTGAACAAGTGTCATACTTGTTGTGACAAGAGACACTTGTTCGGATGATTGTCGCCGCCATGCATGACATGCAGACTGGGTCGTGTTCGTCCGCAATAACGTTAAAATTGAAATGGCGAAGTCGAAAAACGGCTAATAATAGAAACATACAACTGAGAAGTGGTCTGAAATTAGCCCATTATATTGCAGAGGTGAAAAGAAAAACAATAAACCGTAGCTTTGTTTAAACAAAATCTGATATCAGCTCACACAACTGATAAATACGGAGCTACGCGAAGGCAAGACTTAAACGATGGCGGCGCCAAGTAAGAAGAGACTCGGTGATTGGATGGGGTGGTGGGAGCTGTGAGGATAGGTCATTTTTTTTCATTTTATTAATTGTGGCGAGCAACTTGGGCGCGGCCAAGTCTATTGCACCTTGTGAAGCGACGGAGCCAGGTTAAGTCTATGTTAGGCAATACATTATGATAAAATATACAATCTTAACAAAAAGACGGCTTTCACAATGATGAAGACGACATAAAAGGCTAAATATGGATGCGTTCATTAAAAGAGTTAATGTAGTCGGTGGCAAACATAAAACTTGCACTATATCTTGATGGCAAGTTAAGTAAAACTCTGAGATTAAAATTTATGCGACGGTAATGCTTTTCAAGCTCAGACGTCTGAATTTACACCAAAGACTTGAAGTGTACGTTGGAGCACTGTACGCTTCAAATGAAGTAATTTTAGTGGAAGTACTACAACGAAACAAATCTTCGTGCTAAAACATCTTGTGCATACAGGCATTTTTTTTGTGTGGCAACGTCGTCACCACCAGTAACGCTGTTATTGATTATATGACCAGGATATTTACATTTGGTAGTATAAGGTAATGGATGATTACTGAGATTGACACAATGAATAGTTGTCATGTCCTAACCATGACAATAACCATACAATAGGAATTGTTGGCATTATAAGTAATATTAAACAATTCGCCATACTTGGCACAGCAACCTGTAACTGATCTCAAGCCATCAACACTGGGAGACAAAATACAGAAGTCATCAGCATACATCAAGTAGTTGATTAAGGTACCTGCATAAAGACAACCAATTTGTGATTTGTTGAGATTTATACTTAAGCCATCCATGTACACTTTGAAAAGGTATGGAAAACAAAGGTATGTTTAACAATATTTGAAACAGTAAAAAAGCTAGACAAACCCTGACACCTTCCGATGGTAAATATTTGGGTGCTATACCAGTGTTATAGGATACGTAAAGTAAAAGCGACATAGCCATAGTCAATTAATTTACTGAATAGCTTACTGTGGTTTACTTTGTCGAAGGCTTTCGAGGCATCCAACATTGCAATATACGTAGAGGAGCTATTCGCAATATAGTTTCGAAAAAGAGTGTTGCTTTTTAAATCCAATTTGAATGGCACATGTAGCGAGAAATGGGGTTGCCCTGGATAATAGCAATGATTCTAATGATATCCTAAATCAGAGTGTAACACCAGCCCCTCCGTTTCAAATCTCGGAGTTAACTTTGACGAAAGCTTCAATTTCAAACAGCACATATCAAAAACATGCCGTTGCTGTTTCTACCATATCCGTGATCTTCGTCGTATTCGCAGATTTTTATCACTTTCTGTTACTAAAACCATCGCGACAGCTCTAGTAAGCAGCAGACTTGACTACTGCAATTCCCTCCTTTACAATACTGCGAACAAGGATATTGCAAGACTTCAACGTGTCCAGAACTGCTTGGCAAGGGTAGTTACCCGTTCTCCTCGTTTTTCTAGCTCGGTGCCGCTTCTAAAATCATTGCACTGGCTCCCTGTGCATTATCGCATTATTTTCAAGATTTGCACAATATCCTATCAAGCACTCGCATCTAAACAACCAACATATCTAAACTCAATGCTAACTCCAGCAAGGAATTCCAGAGAGCTACGCTCAAACAGTAGTAACCCACTTTACATTCCTCGGGTTAAGACGAAAGCTGGGACCCGAGCTTTCTCGGTTGCTGCACCAACTCTGTGGAATTCGCTTCCTGTCAGTGTCAAGTCGGAAGGTAATATAGTTTCCTTCCGCCGACGTCTAAAAGCATATCTCTTTAATGCTGCCTATCCTCCTTAGCTTCCTAGAACCTTCGTCCATCCATCAACGACTCACGCACTGTTCTACGTTTACGCAATTGCTTAACCCCTTGGTTTTGTCGCGCCACTGAGCTTGATTTTCGAGGATATTGGCGCATAAGAAGTTATTATTATTATTATTATTATTATGATTCAAATAGTTTGCTAGTGCAATGGGTATATAATTGTTATTATCTGACAAATCACCAGATATATTATTAATTATGGGAGTTATGACAGTAACCATCATTGTGTCAGGTACAAAAACACATATTAACAGACTACTGTATAACAGTGACATAAGAACATGTATTTTTACATTAGCATACTTAATTAAATCATACAAAGGACCGTGTCTGGGGCTCCCAGCAGACTTGATGTCATATATACGGTGATGCATATATTGTATATAAAACATATATATATATATATATATATATATATATATATATATATATATATATATATTGACATCAGGCTGCTAGAAAATCATTCCTCATCTGCCGGTCTGCGGGGAGCCCCAGACACAGCGCTTTGTATGATTTAATGAAAACTAATAAAAGACTGTGATGCAAACACAAATCTCTTAAAGCTGAGCGACTTGCTTCCAATCTGTGCAGTGATGTGTGTGTGTGTGTGTGTGTGTGTGTGTGTGTGTGTGTGTGTGTGTGTGTGTGTGTGTATATATATATATATATATATATATATATATATATATATATATATATATATATATATATATATTGAGTTCCAAAGTATATAAATATAACTGCGTAAATGTCTCCCTTAATGTTATTTATAATACGTACACCTACGTACGCTTACAATATAGAGTCACGTATGTTAAATATACATTCATACCAGATTTAAATGTCACTTGAAGTTGGGTGTTATTCGTCTTTGTGATGAATATACTCGTGAAGTATCTGTCGTCGTTCACATCTGATGAGTTGAACCAGCCAGTAATGTCCTCGTTACTCAGGAAGACCACAAGACCTACATCACAGGTATAAGTAACATGAACTTAGTAGGCGTCTCTGTCTCCATAACACGAATATCAAACTTAGTGCAATAAACATTAGGTGGTCTGATAGGTGTAAGCAATCTGGCAGATGCAAAATAACTCAAAGACGTTTTCATCATATGATATATTCTGAGCTAGCCTATCGCACATAACATTACTCAAATACTCAAAGGAAGCACAAACTTGAGAAAAACAAACAATGACATCATCTAGGCTATTTCAAATACACAATGACGTTTTGTGTCATATATTGCATGCAGCCATGATTATGCAGTCTATGTTTGAGTGCGCTCGTGCATGTGCGTGTATGCGTGTGTGTGTGTGTGTGTGTGTGTGTGTGTGTGTGTGTGTGTGTGTGTGTGTGTGTGTGTGTGTGTGTGTGTGTGTGTGTGTGTGTGTGTGTGTGTGTGTGTGTGTGTGTGTGTGTGTGTGTGTGTGTGTGTGTGTGTGTGTGTGTGTGTGTGTGTGTGTGTGTGTGTGTGTGTGTGTGTGTGTGTGTGTGTGTGTGTGTGTGTGTGTGTGTGTGTGTGTGTGTGTGTGTGTGTGTGTGTGTGTGTGTGTGTGCCTGTATATTGCTTGTGGTTTGCCAACTGATTAATTACCTAAATTATGTAACTACTCACAAATCTAACTTAGAACCCGGTGCATGTCAACGAATGCTTAACAGAGATAACGAAATGGTTACTCGCCATCCTTGTCTGCCGTCATCCCAACGTGGATAGTGTCCGAATCATCGTCTTTAGCAGCAAAAGCACTGAAAATGGTCGCGTCTCTTTCTGCACCATTCTTGTCAATGGCTTTCGCTGTGCGGCCCTGCAGTGTGAAGTTGCCATATGTCGTCTCTATGAGTGTGTACTCGCCCAGGCCGTTGAAGGTGTACTGGAAGCCGTCCAGCGTCCGGATATGTGGATCACCGAAGAACCAACCTGTATCAGTCAAACAAATGTCAAAATTAAAAGTAAATACATGACGCACCACCTAATCTAAAAATCCTGATAGGTTTTTATATTGACCAGATGGAACTACAGAAATATGTGTATGTAGTTGTAGATCTTAGCATAATCAATAATGTAACTTATCAATTTAACAAAATGAATTTAACACAATCTCAGGATAAGTGATCTCAAAGTAACGGATTCTTTGATCGTGATAATGAGCAAGATAACAATATGCCCCTAGCATCCAATATCACTGAATTTTAACAAAGAATACCCTGATGGTTCTGGTTTAGACAACCAATGCTCTTATATATATTACCGACATAAATTATACTGTTATATCTTTTTGAGCTGAAGCTGTGGACGTAATATTTTCATATCGGTAACCAACAAGACGTTTTTATTGACTTGTAAAGCGAAAATCGTGGCCTCGTACTTATTAGCTAGATGGCACTTTTTAAATACTATAATAAATTAGTGTTATCTCATTGTTATGCATGCACACACACACACACACACACACACACACACACACACACACACACACACACACACACACACACACACGCATATATATTATATATATATATATATATATATATATATATACATGTATACATGTATACAGGTATACATGTATACATGTATACATGTATACATGTATACATGTATGCATGCATTTATGGATGCATGCATGAATTTACATATGCATGCATGTAGCGAACAACAGTAATGTTGATTACAATTGGCACTGCTGCATGTTTTACCTATAGTCAGAGGCGTGTAGCCCAAGCATCTGTCCAGTGGTCTGACCCGGTAGAAATATACGCAGTTGTCAGAAAGTTGACAACACCACTTCTTTGGTGTGACGTCAGACCTCTCATGAAGCTTCTTCCAGCGAGGATGGTAGAGGAAGAGTTGACCTCCACGGCCATCAAATGTGCTGATGAGAGACCCTGATGGCGTGTAACAACATTCCTGGAAACGAAGCAATGATGTAAGCATTGGCCGGATACTAAACCGCGCAAATGTGTCTGGGTTCCTCGACGGCGTCAACTTGTTTATCAAGGGATTAAAGGCAAATACAGTATTATTGCCCGACCGACCGATCTGAATTAGCTGAATAGTTGTGTTACAGATCATATTACTTATCAGCTGTGTGCCATGTTATTGTTTGTTTAAAATAGTTCATGATGATATATTCCAGTCGGTTTCAATTGCATTGTGGAACCTGTTCCGTGAATTGAACAAGACAAATAGTGACATTGTGGTCCTGTGACCACCTGAGATCATCCCCTTCGTGGCCGGTAATTTGTACTGATAGATGTTTTCTTGTTTTCTTCTACCTCAGAGATTGAGTAAACTCCACCTATAATAATTAATACGCAATAATAATCAATATCCTGAAGACGTAGATATCAACGTAGAGCCAACCACTAAGGATGACATTGTATCAAGGACCTGAAAAATGGAACGGCTGCAGGCATTTAGCTGGTTAATAACCAGCTAAATGCAGAGTTATTAAAAACCGATCTAGAACTAGCATCCAATCTTCGTCTACCCTTATTGGTCACAGTATGGACGAAACTGATAATTCCTAACAACAGCTGCAAAGGCACAATTGTGTAAATCTTCAAGAAAGGTGACCGACCAATTGCAACAACCGGCGAGATATCACCTTGTTATCATTCCCAAAAAAAGATAATCTGCAAAATTATTAGAAAACGATTATCAGTGGCAGTAGAGAAAGTGCTAAGAAAGGAATAGGTTAGGTTCCGAAAAGGTAGGAACTGTAGAAACGACATTTTCACTC
Organism: Ridgeia piscesae; assembly: GCA_025642075.2. NCBI lineage: Eukaryota > Metazoa > Annelida > Polychaeta > Sabellida > Siboglinidae > Ridgeia > Ridgeia piscesae. The sequence continues at coordinate 70,552 of JAODUO010000153.1, forward strand.
TAAGAAACATCATCGAGCAGTGCACATAATGGCGGAGAGAACTACCTATGTAATTTACAGATTTTGAAAAAGCCTCTGACAGTATCCATAGGGACAGTTTCTGAACGATACTACGGACTTATTGAATTCCACCATATATATTGGATCAAGAATCGTATCAACAAGGCCATACGTGCTTTCTTCAGACTGAAATCTGTCTCCTGATCAACAATATCCTCGCCACTCTTCTATATGGCTCAGAATGCTGGCGTATGACGGAACACGACATCAGCCACCTGTTTACCTTGCATACAGAACGTCTTCGAAATATTCTGACACAAACAATTTCAAACAAGTAACTGTGCAGAACTACCGGACTACCGGATGTCGATGGATTGGTCATGTCTTAAGTATGACAAATGACAGCCACTCCAAAACAACACTTAGATGGACACTTGTAGGGGAAAAACGTAGACGACCTAAAAAGACACAGAGAAGGACAGTAGAAATATAGGTAAAACAACTACATCTAAGCTGGGGACAGGCTGCAAAGTAGGCTGTTGACAGGAGAAAATGGAGGACCCTTGTTTCTACCATATGTGCCAATGGGCACGAAAATGATTAAGCAAGCAAGTAAGTAATCGAAACAACGTGCCGTGTTGACAAATGGTAAGGCTATATCATTTAAACGAAAACCTTTGCGTCATCCCTTAATAAAACATTGATGACACAAATTGGTATGGTGCGATATCGTAAGCTTATAAAACACTTTCTCACTGCTAACTATCAACATTACATTAAGATCAGGTCTATTTGTCCGCACCTGTGTTGAGATTCCACGCGGCATGCGTTCATGGATGCATTGCCTTTGACCATCTGTTGCGTTGAATTGCTTTCGGTCAAACTTCCAGCGACCGTCAGCCTTTGCAAGACGCAGGTCACACGGGCAGGTCAGTGTGCGGCGCCAGTACGACCGCACGGTCGATATCCGATCCCACTCATTTCTCATCCAGTTGTAACACATCTGGTCGTAGTTAACCTCCTGACTTCCAGTTGCAACAGTGAACAAGTAGTGACCATTTCTGCCTGTAACATACAGAATGTGGCATTTTATTGCCAGCAGCATAACTAACATATATTATCACAACATGGGATGTTTTCGAATTAAATCATGCATGTTAACATATTTGTGTTATATACATACGTGTTTTAGCTTGTTAGCTTACCAGTGTTGCCCTTCTTTTTGTGAAGATTGTAGGCGATTGACTTATTTGAAGGCGCCAACTGCAGGAACTTCACTTCGGTTTTGGATGAAATATACCCTAGCGAGCTCTGTCGTATTAGATACTCGTTGTCCCAGCCCATCTTCTCATACACATACATCATGAAGGTCTGGTACCGCAGTGGGTCGTAGGCAATGACCAGTTGGAAGGTGTTTGGCTGCAGAAACAAGACAGCAATATTTTATTTCATTTAGCACCAGGTGAATTATTCGTTGCGGTTTAATCCACATTCACGCAACAACAATAGCCAATTAAAGTAGCATTTTATCAATTAAAACAGTATTAAACATACAAGGCGTATAACATATGTATCTAGAATAATGACCACATAATATAATAGTCATGTATTAATTTAAATAATACTAACATCCATTGGAATAGTTCTAAGATATAAATTAATATTAGTATAATAGAATAATGCAATACAAAGTACTTACAAAAAAATTAAAAATAACCGTTTGTATGTATGCACGTATCTTGATGTCATCCAATGATTTACGTATATATATATATATATATATATATATATATATATATATATATATATATATATATATATATATATATTGTGTGTGTGTGTGTGTGTGTGTTGTGTGTGTGTGTGTGTGTGTGTGTGTGTGCATGCATAACAATGAGATAACACTAATTTATTATAGTATTTAAAAAGTGCCATCTAGCTAATAAGTACGAGGCCACGATTTTCGCTTTACAAGTCAATAAAAACGTCTTGTTGGTTACCGATATGAAAATATTACGTCCACAGCTTCAGCTCAAAAAGATATAACAGTATAATTTATGTCGGTAATATATATAAGAGCATTGGTTGTCTAAACCAGAACCATCAGGGTATTTTTTGTTAAAATTCAGTGATATTGGATGCTAGGTGCATATTGTTATCTTGCTCATTATCACGATCAAAGAATCCGTTACTTTGAGATCACTTATCCTGAGATTGTGTTAATAGTAAATAAAGAAATATATAAAATAGGTTAAATATAGGTTAATATAAATAACACTAACTGATGCGGAAACTAAACTATCCCACGAGAAAAGTGTGTCGAACAAAATACTGCCTTGAAAGTAGCGAGACAATCAGACGTTTGTTAATGTATTGGTCGCCGCGGCGTTTCACAAGTTATTGTACAACAGTGTAGTTGGTGCTATGGAAAATATTCCGTTTTGATGATGTTCATACACACGTATCTTGATGTCATCCAATGATTTACAATATCTAGACATTCATGCATACGTCGCAGAGTAACAGCAAGAACTGTCGAAGTCGTGGTTAACGTGACAGTACAACTGCACATTATCAGTAGAACGGTGACATCTAACTCCACACGGTCTATATCGCCAATTGATACATCAATAATAGCAATGGTCCCAGCACTGAACCTTGCGGGACTCCAAATGTCACAAATGTGTGACTTCTGTGTGAGTGCTCACAAATGACCGCTCGCTGGGTCAGGCCCTACAGAAACGGTATGGGTCCCATATTATGGCTTCATATTCCAACATAGCGTGCACTAGGGCAATGTATGCCGTCCGTTTGTTGTTTATTAGACATCTGCTTATATTTCGTCCTAGGAAGCCAAGTGTACTATTTCCTTGTTTAGTTACTGTTGCTAAGCGGGAGTGCCACTTGAGGTCGTCACATATGATAATGCCAAAGTAATAATAATAACATAGTTTATTTCTCTTTGGGAAATCATCGAGATTGAAATGGACACATAAAGCTCGAGAAAGTACATTTATTAAAATTAGAGTGAAAATAATATATATTTTAATACATCAACCGATGCCGGTAACTCAGCTATGTGACACTAGAAGAGTAAAGTTCATAGAACAGTGCAAGTGGAAAACTATATTTTGGCTCTCACGAGAGCAATACATATGGTGGACATGTCTCCGTGTGATTATGCTATACTAACCGAGTCATGTCGGTCCGATGGATACATGCGTGGCATCATCTTACTCCATGTCACCACCATCACCCAGCTGACATCGGTGACGGAGACACCACTGCTAGAGAGGATGTCTTCTTTCGCATGGGCGATGGCATGCTGCAACAGTCACATGTCAGCCAATTTACATGACTTTGCAGAACGCATACCCAAAATTGACTAGTAACATTTGGGTTGTAGTAGACAATACAAAATACTACTTACAGTCAACAAGCAATAAACGTATATTTGTTTGGATATATTTCTATGTCCATAGTTTTAACATGTGACAGGAAATTATAACAATGCAGTAATACATGTCCTAGTGTAGCATCACTTGTCAAAATTAAGTGGCGATAAGAATGGAAAAACTGAAGAGAAAATGTGTTGGAAGAAGAATGAGATGGGCAGGGCAGATACGTAGAACGGGTGAAGACAAACTTCCGAAAAGAGTGTGGCAAGCTGATCAGTGTTATAGAAGGAAAAGGGAAGACCGAAGGTCGGAAATAAGATATCTGAACAGGGCTAGCATGAACAGCCACGAATGTGTGACCTTTATAGAAGTGAGGGGAATTGAAGGGACTCCCGAGAGAGGCAGAGGAAACAATGAATACAACATAGTCCCCACCCTGCAAGGAACAAGAGATGGAGGAAGATGATATATATCGCGCGCACACACACATACACGCACACACATTCACAAAAAACACTAACAGACACAAACATACACACACAAGCACAAGCACAAGCACAAGCACAAAAGCACAAGCACAAGCACACACACACACACACACACACACACACACACACACACACACACACACACACACACACAGACGCACACAAAGGCACAAACATACACACATACACAGACAAACACAAACCTACACACACACACACACACACACACACACACACACACACACACACACACACACACACACACACACACACACAACACACACATACGCACACAAAGGCACAAACATACACACACATACACAGACAAACACAAACCTACACACACATACATATACCAACTCACACAAACACACACACAAACACTAACAGACACAAACATACACACACAAACACTAACATACACAAACACACACACACCAACAGTCACACACAGACACACACAGACACACACTGACACAAACAAACGCAGACACACACAGACACACTCAGGCACAAACATACACACCTAGACACACACAGACACAAACATACACACACAGACACACACATACATGTCTATGTTTCGAACCGATGACTTATGTTCCAACCTCCCAAACCGAGGACGTCATTAATAATGTAAATTTGTATAGGAATTTGTCATAGATGCTTTACTTGCATTCTAAATAGCTACACGAATGTAACAAAATATTATTTAATGCAATTTAACTAAAAATTAATATTTTTGACCCTTTCCTATCTGACGGAGGACACTCTGGTAACACACTTAGTAACACATCGTCCGTTCTTCATTCATGATAGCACCGAGGATCTTATAGCTTCACAAAGATACGCAACTCCTCGCGATAACGTGTGACGCCACAAACACTAGCGCCATCTAGTGTTAAGCGTGCTACAGACGATGGCGTCTGCTCGACGTTGGATGTCGAATGGATCAATGTTGTGCTGCACCCAACTGCAACAACAGTCGCACAAAATGTCCGGAAATGGTTTTCCACCGCTTTCCGGTTGAAGAGAGAAGGTAAATATTGGATCTATTAAAAAAATGTGTAGGTCTACGTCAAAGTAAAGTAATTGACACTTTCCCCTATGAAAACATGAGAGAAATGGCCAATGAAACGCCAGCCGAATACGCTCGCGAGTCGAACACTTACGGATATCGTTTGTAATTACCACCATATGTAACATAGAATGCGTTAATCAGGTACATTTGGCATCTACACAAACAATCTGATTGACAAAGATGTAAAATTAGGTATGTGAACATACATTTTCAAAAACTACTTATATTACACGAAATACTCAGTCATTGGCCCCCGTTGCGTAATGGTCCCTATGCCTATGGGGATTGTGGCATGTTTAAAAACATCTACAAATAACTGAGAAGGGCGGAATAGACGTAGATAACATTGGTTGGATTCTCAATATGCCAAAGGCTTCCTTGTTCACTTGCTATGTGGAATTCACTCTAGTATGGCAATGTGGTAATTTCTGCATGAAGTCAATAAAGTTCTGTTATATAACAGGATATATTATTATTTACATGGCAGGATTAATATTCGTGTATAACTAATTATGTTTATACTGGTGTTTTCTTTCGTATTCATTTAAGCATTTAGGATGTGTGTAATATTTACATAACTAATGATTTATTATTATGGTTGTGACTACAATAATTGTGTTTGCGGATACATACTAATACAAGTTTTTGTGTGTATTCCCTTCAAATATCATCATATGTACAACATGTTGACATGGTCTTAAATTGTAATGTTTGTTGAATGTTATTTGAATAAATAATATTGAATTGAATTAATATTTGAGTTTAATACATGTTGCAGAAGAAGCAGCTCACACAGCTGAGTTCATCGAAAGGATGGACCAACTGTTCAATGCCTTTAACAGTCAGACGCTGACCAGTCCAGCATTGATGCCAAACTATCTGACTAAAACCAGTGGCCACAGAGTGTTCTTGTTAGGAATCTTATATTGGCTATCCAAGATTAAAAGCAAAGGCAATGACGGCAGTATATTAATGTTGTTAGATGTGTCATTTGTTGTATACATTCTTGACTATTACATGTACCAGGTAGATCTAAATATAAACAAATGGCATATTTTGACTTTGTAAATCAAAACAAGGCAAGCTTTTTAAAATATCCTGTATATGCAATGACTTACACCTGAATTGTATTAATGAGCTTTTAAGTGTCATGTTAGTATTCCATGTTTACTTCAGGCCATTGACTGTACACAAGATACGGTTTATGGCGATAATATTATTAAAACATATAATATTATGCAAACATGACGTTTGGTTGTGGCATAAGAATGGTGTATGTTTTATTCATGACAGATATTCTGAGTAGCAGTGGAACAATAAAAATAGGGACGTTTTAATTGCGCTGTAGCCATCAGTCACCGTTTTGTTTGGGTTGTGTAAACGCCATTGGAACGTTTTTGTTTGTATACACACTATTTACCGTTTTAACTTAACTGTAACGAGTATTTACCTGTTTGAATTGTACACATTATTAATTGGAAGTTTTGGCTTGTTATTATTTTGTTAATAAATCTTCCGTACCTCTTTATAATCATATTATGTTTGTCTTAATTGTACAATGCATCTATGCTTGTATGGGAATTTGAATTTACTATCTATGTGCATTTTCAACCCACATGTCTTCTTGCAATTTTGCCGCTTCATAAACCGAGCAAAATAGGTATGGAAGTTATTGAACAAGCATTTCGAGCAAGAAGTAGTAAAAATGTTACATCTTTAATAATGAGGGACCAGAACGATCGCGTTTATTACGGAATAGGCCCGGAAATGTACTGTGTCATTCAACTCAATTAAAATAATAGACTAGCTTAAAAACACTATCTACAAGGCGAGTGGGGTGAGTTAGGGGGAGAGGGGGTAGGATATATGACTGCTGGTGCAGTCTCAATCATTTGAACCTTTGCTATCATATCCTAACACGCTGGTGCAGCCTCTGCAATTTGAGCCTTTGCTATCGTGTCCTAGAAACTAGATAGCGCCACTTACGTAATGTCACGCTATTTATGGCAAAATCGCGAGGAGTTGCGTATCTTTGTGAAGCTATAGAATCCATGATAGCACCGTTACAGGTTTGTAACCCATGTTTCTTTTGCCACCTCTATTATCGTCCAATCCGCATAAACAGTTCAAAATCCTCACATCACAGACTTGTCATATACAGCATACTGTGCAGTGTCACCTGTAGTATATGTCATATTAGGAATTCAATGTTCAATAAAAAAATTACTGTAATCAGACGTTATTCCAACAGACAAAGTGTGAAGGTTTCCCCGCAATTTGTATTATGAATACTTTGCTGTCATGTAGAGCATAGATTTCCCGCTAGGTTTTTAAAGCTATGGTATTGACAATTTGCGACATTAATTTACCACCATTCCTATATGTCATGTGGAAAATTTGTGAAAGTATCATATCTCTACTATGCAATCTCTAATTTGCCACCCATTAATTTTTGTTCAAATCAGCCGGCAATTGCACATGTTGAAATTTATAGGCGGAATTGTCCCTGTATGCATACGCACCTGTTCACTCACAAATGCCATTATTTTGCAGCTCTGATACCATGCTGCACTGACATAGCATATCTACACAACCAGTCCTACATTCAGTGCTTCCAGAAATGTACACAAACTGCGTAATGCAGTTCTTTTGAGCAGGACTACTAGTAAGGAGTAATCCTACTGGTTGTAATAGCGGGTGACCACGATAATCTGATATTACTTCTCTGACCACTGGTTCCACATGACGGACAAAACAAAAACAGGATTGATCGAGTGATCTATTAATATATACATACACACCACACACACACAATTATATACAGTATATGATATATACATACATATATATATATATATATATATATATATATATATATATATATATATATATATATATATATATATATATATATCATATGTATATATGTGACGTGTTCTAACGAAATGAGTCGTATGTCAAAACAAAAATTGAGTTAGTCACACCATTGGAAAGAAGATGTATTAATCTTTCCAATGGTGTAACATTTATGGAGATATCTCACACACAGCCAAAGTTATAGGACGCTAAACATGCCTAGGGTAGAAAGTTTCAAACGGAGAAAAACGCATTTGAAGTTCGCGGTCACATAAGCACACAGTCGAGTACATTGTCGATCCAAAATCGGCCGTTTTGCTTCTATTACTGCATTTGATGCATTCGAAATAAACTACCAAGGCATGTTCGCTGTCGAAGATATATCATGCTAACTGTTTACTGAAATTATTACAACATAATCCGAGTATTTAGCAATGTTTTGTAGCAGCGACCCGATCAATTCCACGTTGTTTACGGCTAGGGAGAGCGCACTGCGCCTGCGCGCACTGCTCTAAGCCAATCAGGGCCCCGCTGTCAGCTCCTCACGGCGTCTAGTGACATTTATTCACAGATAGGCCTCTCGCATTAAGCGCTGCTATTGGCTTACACTGACGTCAGTGGGGATTTCTACTACAATAATCCGAAAGAGGGCGTCCAGGGCTTTCTTGTAGTACCAAATAAGTCCGCCAAGCGTTGAGGGAAACCCCAAAGAATGCGACATGAACTAGTGCGATTTATCGGTTCTGTTTTACCAAATTCATGCGTGAAATGTTACGTAGTGTGTCTAAAAAGGCTATAGAATGTACTAAATAATAATATAAACGAGAAATAAGCATTGCCAATTGACAAAAAAATACCAAAGTATACTTTGGTGACAAAAAGTCAAAATCGTCGAAATTCATCGTTGCATGTTTATCCGGTGTTTTCTCGAAATCAAGTTCGCTGACATACGACTCATTTCGTTAGAACACGTCACATATATATATATATATATATATGTATATATATATATATATCATATTTACATATCAATATATATACTTTTAGATATGATTTATATATATATATATATATATATTTATATATATATATATATATAATATATATATATATATATATATATATATATATATAAATGTGTGATATATTGTGTTCGTTGGTCGTCCTCATATATTACTGTTATTAACAATATAATTGAATGTACACTATTTATCATATCTGTATCGTATTGTTGTATTTATCCATAGCCTAGCAGTGACAATGCAATATATTATCAATACAAATATGCCAGACAATTCACAATGTTTTATGTATGCTTCCAGTAACAACGAATCCAGTTCCTTAAAACAGCTAAAATCGCATGAACCTTCAATCCATGGCGGATCTGTTCAACTGATCACAACCGCAAATTATCTGCCAAAACGTGAACTACGTTGCTATTTTGAAGTTGCCCAAGATTCCGAAACACCAGCAGTTAGACTCGATCCCAAGTTACCTCAGTTGAAAGCCTGATGTAATAGTCACTGCAACACGGCTCTCAAAACATTTAGAGTAGCATGAGATTTGGTGAAAGTAGTGTCTTGATGAATGTTTTACCTTATTATTGATGGTTTGCGCAACACATCAATCAACATATTGGAATTGTCAAAATAGTAAGCCTGTACATACCTGTACACGAGCCAGGTCCGTGGATGTTGAGCCGGCGTTGGCCAAGTCGTAGATGTGATAGAAGACGTCTCCTTGAGTGGCGTCGTTGTCCGTCCACAGAGGGGCCATCATGGTTATCCCCCGTGTCTTTGCCTTGAGGCGCTTGGTCAAGCTCAGCATTTCTTGATTAAGTCTCACTGGATTCCTACTGTCGAAATCCAGCCCAAACGTAACGTAGCCGTTGGTGAAGATCTGTCAAGTCACCACAACCTGGTTTAAAAGCATTGTCCACATCCGCATTCATATCAGCTTGCTGCCAATTATAACCGAACTAGAAATAACTATAACAATAACTAGCTAGAACCCACATATGGAGCAATACAAATAACAATTGTCTTCATAGCAATAGTTATTTAGAATGTATATATTTGTTTGTTTATTTATTTATATGTCAAAGGTGTTTTATGACTTACTCATGCTGCTTCTTGTTGTGACATTGTGGTAATTATGCCTCCTCAATTGCACCGCGTTGATATGAATTTTCCACCAGTATACCTACTCCTTGAGCACCTATTATAGTATTCAGTATATAAAATGCCCATACAAATATACGTCCACTACATACCTTCGCTTGTGTGTACCGGCCTTCAAAGATCTGGATCTTCGGGATCCTTAGGAAGTTGGACTTACAGCTTTTCCTACTAATGTCACAGCTGAAACCCCGATCTGTTTTAAGTTTTACGTCACCTTGAGATAGGCCATATTGGTAGTAGTTGTATCGGACCGCTGCAAGAACATCATACCATCAATATACCCGCAATGATAATACACAAGTTGTACAAACAAAACATCATGCGCCTTGATGATGTTGTTTGTCGTTATATATTTTTGTATGTATGTATATATGTATATATATAAAATATACATATATACATATATACATATATATATATATATATATATATATATATATATATATATATATATATATATATATGTATGTATGTATGTTTACAAAAACGTTATCTGATTAGAAGTATTCAGATACCGTTAATGAAGCCTATCTAAAACACGTTTACAAATTTATGTGGCGGGCCGGAATACTTGTGAACTGAACAATTTGTCATACAGACTGCATTCACAATTACCAACCTATCAGTTTTAGTTGCCCTATTCAACTGAATAGGTAAATTCATATCGCACACAATGTGTTTTTCTTGCATGTGTGCCTTGTAATGGTTACGATGTTCAACGATATTGTTATGAGCCTATACATTATGTCATATATAATAGGTTAAACTTACCGGTTTCGCAGGCCTTTCCCTTATACAAGTCTGGCAGACAGATGCATTCGAAAGTGTCGTTTCTGTTCACACATGTTCCCCCATTTCGGCATGGGCTGTTGACACAATAATCTAAAACATTGCAAATGTCATGAGTAAATTTACATTAAGAATACCATCAACACAATTACATATGCATTTATATAACCACTAGCAACCAAATTACGTATATGGCAAACTATATTATTGGTAGAAAGGAGGAAAGAAGGAAGACTTTAACTGCATCTTCACTTTATATTTGGGCTTATTTATTAGTTTTCGGTAATTTCCTGACGGTTGACACGATGTGTAAGTAAAAGTAACTCACTAGTGACAGCGCATGCATCCCCAAAGACAAACTTTGCCGCAATCCAGCAGGCACATTGCGGTCCCTGCGGTGTGGACAGACATATGTCCTTGCAACCGCCATTCTCGATGCCGCAAGAACCATTTGGATGAGCATCTAACATTGAAACAAATGTGAACCAACATCATTAGTTGATATTAACATGCAATCAACGATTGCATACATACATATTCGCAAAGGCATTATGTAGTATGTGGTATGAATGGTATAGAGATAATGGATGTAACAATACATTGTGAATATACTGAGTATGTACACACTGTGGTATAGCATACATGTTGTCATAATTACTATATTAAAGGGGAGCTGAAATGCTTGAACAACCATTGCCTGATTTATGTCATGCTGCTTCGACAATTTGAATATTCAGGTGTATCGATGTTAAACTTAACCGCACATAATTTGGTTAGGAAATTCCCGCACCCAGGGGAATTCATCATTCCGCAAGTACCGCACAGTGACGTTAACTTTCGCTAGTTAAGTGTAAGTGGTCGTTATTTAATTAAAGTTTTTATTTTGAACACTTAAAAAACTGATGTGTTGATCCATAAGCGCTTACCACATATAGTATGACACCATATTCTTGTTTTCGCGCAGAAATGTCTATTGATGAAGTAAATTGGAAAAAAAGAAACTTTAAATTGATTAGATAGGAGCTTGTCATGCCAACTGTAACTTGTGCAAGTTTGAAAATGTTTTTTTTAAATATACCGTGGCTTAGTGCTCATTAACTTATGGTCACTTATCCTCTAAAATTGTATGTTTGGGTAATCGTGGTAAAAACGTTTTAGCCCCCATTTAATACAGACATATATTTCAACAATTAGAACGATTGGTTTTGTTATGCAAAATGTGTGGCAATTATATTGCATACATAGTGTCTTACTAAAATGCTTTTGTCAATGATAGCGAACAGCCACAATGAATTTATAAATATGAACACATTTGCGCCAATGCACTTTACAAATCAATCATGTAAAAATGTGTGAGTTGTTTTAATCTTGCAAACAGGGTGTAACCCAAGTTTCAAGTTTAGAACAGTTTGAATAACCTTAACGTAACACAGTTTAAAATAATCAAATGTAGTTATTTATTTCACTGCAGATTATGTCAAACAAATCCGGTACTTTAATGTCGTCTTATTATTGCTACTTCCACACCGTGAATATACTGTTGATAATGAAAAGCTACAATGAATGCATAGATATGAACGCATTTGCGTCAATGCACTTTACAAATCAATCATGTAAAATATGTGAGTTGTTTTAATCTTGCAAGAGCGTGTGGCCCAAGTATCAACTAATAATATAATAGTTTGTATGACCTTAACGTAACATAGTTTAAAAAAAATGTACTTATTTATTTCATTGCATATTATGTCAAACAAATCCGATACTTTAATGTCGTCTTGTGACTACTTCCTCACCGTGAATATGTTGTTGACTGCTGTATGCACCAATGCCGCTTATGTATCCGTAGATGGCAGGTCCGACCGGGCGAGGTGTTGGGTTCGAATCAGATGGATTTGTTTCCCAAATATATCTGTAAGTGAGGAAAATAAACATCAACAGCATCAACGATTTATTAGCGTCCACACTTCAATAATTTACCAAGTAATTCGAATGATATTTAGCTTTCTTCTGCAACGCGTCAATAATATTGGTTTGTGTTAGAAGCTGCAAACCTCTTGATTAAATGTTGTATTAATTTTTTGTAAATTAGACGTATTTCCGTATATGGGAAGTCAGCTTATATTTTGTAAACCTTAATCACTTGAGATCGTAGTTACCTTTTGTAATTGTCATAACAAATCCACTTATGCGGTGGTATACTATGAGATAGGAAACAAAATGTGTCATGCTAATGTGTTGCCTGCTTTCAGCTACGATATATGAGTAGTGCTATTGTAAATAGTTTGTTGTCTGGCATCATACTATCCAATAATATACTATATATGTACATGCTACACACTGGTTAGCAAACATAACCATGCGGTTTAATATTATGTTTTTTTGTTTTTCAACTTGGTTATTCGTTGTTGTACTGGTTAAATGCCTTGCTGTTTGCCATCTACGTTTTCTATTTTAATATTGTAACAATGGTTTACTTGTTGTACACCAGCTATTGTGAATAATCAAGACCACGTGTGCATGCAAACTTGTGCGTATCAGCATATTGTGTAATATTTTACAGTAAGTTAGATTAATCCGTCACCATATACCTGCTATATACGTCGACGTAATACAAGTTTCCTCCTAAGAAGGCGACTGCTTTGATTGATGCGTCTGATTTCGTCATCAGTCGTTTTCTGTCGCTGCCGTCAAGCGCCGCCGATTCAAGCGTAGTTGTTGTGCTCCAGTAGAGTCGTTTACCTGAATAGTTCAACCATTTTAAAATAGACATATCCTTGATCAACAACTACCCTATAAGCTCCATGGTTGATAGCCATATGGACAATAGACTATGTCATACATATTAAACAGCTGAAGAACTGGCTTAAGAACATCAATATCTTCAATAGTTTCGGACTCAAGCTTTACGTAATCTGATTCAATGATCATATCCAACTTCACAGCGCTGTCATCACATGTCCTGCCCTGTTTATATGTTATGCTTTAATTTTAAAGTATTTAACCCAAATTTACATAACCGAATATGCAAGTGTGTATATGTATGTATATATGTATATATGTATGCATGTGTGTATGTGTGTATATGTGTATGCGTGTATGTGTGTATATATGTATGTGTGTGTGAGTGTGTGTGGGTGGGGGTATGTATGTATGTATGTATGTATGTATGTATGTATGTATGTATGTATGTATGCATGTATGTATGTATGTATGTACGTATGAATGTATGCATGCACGCATGCATGCATGTAGGCATTAAATATGTATAAATATTTAAATGTATATTATATATATAATAATTAAATATGTATATATATATATATATATATATATATATATATATATATATATATATTTAAATATATATATGCCTACATGCATGCATGCATCATGTATGCATGTAGGCATATATATATATATATATATATATATATATATATATATATGTATCCATATTTAATTATATATATTATATATGTATATATATATATATATATATATATATATATATATATATATATATATATATAGTTGTTCAACTGTTGACTATAAGCATCCGATAATCTAAACATGTCTTCTATCAGTGTATTCGTCGAAGAGGACAGTATGACACATATATACACTCCACATACATAAGTTGTTGTGCAATACGTTTTAGGGAGTATGTTATGAGTGCATTTAGTATATTGAAGTCGTTTACTCACTTTGAAATATGTCTTACCTTGTAAATCTATTGTTAAACTGGTAGGGTGGTGGTAGACGTATACGTGTCTGCGTTGGGTTCCGTCCATGGCCGCCATCTCGATGCAATCCCACCGTAGCCAGTACATCATCCTGACAATGCACACTCAATTAACTCATGTAATTATAATGCAATTAGATATGTTAAAATACAATTTGATATGTTATAATATTAATTTAACCCGGTATAACAAATATGTCACACATACATCTACATCCCTTCCAATTCCCTGTATCCCCTTATTCCCTACTCTCCCCCCTTCTCTCTACCTTCTTCCCTCCTCTGTCTCGCTCCCTTCGTCGCTTGCTCGTGTTAACTTTGTCCCTTTGTCTCTCTGTCTCGTCTATCTGTCTGTCTGTCTGTCTGTCTGTCTGTCTGTCTGTCTGTCTGTCTGTCTGTCTGTCTGTCTGTCTGTCTGTCTGTCTGTCTGTCTGTCTGTCTGTCTGTCTGTCTGTCTGTCTGTCTGTCTGTCTGTCTGTCTGTCTGTCTGTCTGTCTGTCTGTCTGTCTGTCTGTCGTCTGTCTGTCTGTCTGTCTGTCTGTCTGTCTGTCTGTCTGTCTGTCTGTCTGTCTGTCTGTCTGTCTGTCTGTCTGTCTGTCTGTCTGTCTGTCTGTCTGTCTGTCTGTCTGTCTGTCTGTCTGTCTGTCTGTCTGTCTGTATGTCTGTCTGTCTGTCTGTCTGTCTGTCTGTCTGTCTGTCTGTCTGTCTGTCTGTCTGTCTGTCTGTCTGTCTGTCTGTCTGTCTGTCCTGTCTGTCTGTATGTCTGTCTGTCTGTCGGTCTGTCGGTCGGTCGGTCGGTCGGTCTGTCTGTCTGTCTGTCTGTCTGTCTGTCTGTCTGTCTGTCTGTCTGTCTCTCTGTCTGTTTGTCTGTCTGTCTGTCTGTCTGTCTGTCTGTCTGTATGTATGTCTGTCTGTCTGTCTGTCTGTATGTATGTATGTCTGTCTTCTCTCTCTCTCTCTCTCTCTCTCTCTCTCTCTCTCTCTCTCTCTCCTCTCTCTCTCTCTCTCTCTCTCTCTCTCTCTCTCTCTCACTCTCACTCTCACTCTCACTCTCACTCTCACTCACTCACTCTCACTCTCACTCTCACTCTCACTCTCACTCTCACTCTCACTCTCACTCTCACTCTTTCTCTTCTTATGCGTCCTTCTCCTTTCCATTATCTGTCTTCTTGATAAATAGGCAATAACTCACCCTCGAATAGAATCCAACACCAACGTTGTCATGGAGTTCCTAGAGTTCTTGACGAGAGGGAACGGATAACCCCCGTCGAGCTTCATGGCAAAAATTGTGTCATCGTCCGTGTAGTACATAAGTCGAGAGTAGACATCAACCGCAATACCACGTGATGTATCTATAACACAACAACGCTTACATTTACTTGGGTTGCTTGGGCTGAATGTTTGCGTATTACCTAGCGGACAATTCAGGGTGGTTCTGATTTCTTGAGAAATTCGTCCGGTAATGGAGGTCTTCGGAAAGGATCATCAAATTATTTGTCGTTCATTAAGTATATAAATTCGCAGAGCAATATCATGATATTCTAAGCATTACTATGTCATAGTATATTATACATTATTGCAATTCTTCACAGTACGGTGCAATTTCTTACATTTTGTCATCCCAATATTTACATGCAGCCATACTTATAAGTAAATAATCAATAACGCCATATTTTATTCTGTAGATGGTATTGTATAAAAAGACTAAGACAGATCCGGATGCAATTGTTGAAATCAACGATGGGCTAGTAAGGTGAAGGGGTAACTTTTCAGGAAAAATGTTGATCCATTTTGATGATGACACCTCTCAAAGCTGCCATTTTGGGTGATAATAAAATAGTAAACCTAACAATATTCTACGCAGTAACAGTTTTTGATTTCGTCTTATGATCAGATGCTGAAGGTTAGGTAAAAGTCAAAGTTGACCTCTCTGTGGACAATAAATGGAAAGTTATACTAAATTAGAATGTAGTTTATTCATGAACAATGGTGTATAATACTTGACAAATTTGTTCATGAGAGTAAACATTAATCAGTCATAATTTAAATAATTTGAAACACCTAGACACACATATCTCAATAACTGTTTACACTATCTCAATAACTGCAGATGACCCATAATAATATTTATATTATGTTAACCTACTCCCACTCATCATCCAGACAATCAAGATTAAAACAATCATCGACATTCACATTTCTCCATATTTTTGGTATCTATAACCTTGTCCTCTATACTTCCATCCTTTTCCGCATCCTCCATCTCGTCAGCCACCTCATCTCAGTCACTTCTGTGTTGGGGTATGGATTGCAGCAGCAGACGTCTCCGACAAATCAGTTGCAACATGGCATGCTTGAAGGATACTTTTTAGTGTCATCCACATATCTCAGTGCTACAATTCTTGCCTTGTGTTTTACATTCACAATGAAGCACGTCACACAATCATGGCGGACCTAGGTCGGCCTGAGCAATTAACAGGAACGGGAACGCCATCCGTGATCTCACAGCCGAACTGAATTATATTTGCCTACTCATCAAGGGTGGCGCCTGCCTCCCCAGTATATAATCATGGAAAATCCCCAGTGAACAAGATGTTTAGCATATTGATCTTGACTTTGGTATACGGATAAGAGGTCGTGTCGCAAACACCAATGGCATGTATGTCAATCAACTATAGACACTGCGGCTTTAGGTAAGCGAAGATGGCGTTAATATCCAGCACAGTCCCACCCCACATATCCTCCTTCCTCTAAAATTCTCCTCCCGCTACAGCCAATAGACCGGTAGGGTAAACACGTCTGTATCGTCGTTAAGTGCATGGATCACACATTTGTCGGGGTTGGCAGCCTCAATGATGACGTAGAGGTTCACTTACATTATACTAATCTTCCATCACCACGATTCTCTCTAGTGATGTTATATCTTGCATTGAAAGCGCGCATGCCACATTTTGAAACCTTGCCGTATTCTGCAAATACTCTTTGTTTTCATTTGAGCTAGCGTCATTGTAATACACGTAATTTATTGCGTGTGTGTGTGTGTGTGTGTGTGTGTGTGTGTGTGTGTGTGTGTGTGTGTGTGTGTGTGTGTGTGTGTGTGTGTGTGTGTGTGTGTGTGTGTGTGTGTGTGTGTGTGTGTGTGTGTGTGTGTGTGTGTGTGTGTGTGTGTGTGTGTGTGTGTGTGTGTGTGTGTGTGTGTGTGTGTGTGTGTGTGTGTGTGTGTGTGTGTGTGTGTGTGTGTGTGTGCGTATAGTTAAAAAGAGGAAGTTTGCTCCGACTTAAAATGATGTTCTTAACAATCGTGTTGAAGTCATTATAAAATTGACTCGTACTGACCGGAGCATGTTGAAACGTAGTCAAATTATGCAGTGTCAAAATAAGCTATGCTGCAATACCCTTATATGATTAGTGATTTCTTATTTCCAATCAACACAGCAGGTATCCTACCTATTACAAGTTACATGTTATTAGGTAAATACCTTCATAAAAGAGTATATAACACATACCTTCTTGAAGATTCTTAAATGTACCGTCATCCTCTCCAGTAAGGTTTGTTCGTGTGATGGGCCAATGATAGTAGCTAGTCCAGTAGATCTTCGACTGTGTAGGATCATATGAAAAGGCCATTTCATATCCTTGATGTGAGAAAGGGATTCTCCAAACAGACCTACTTGCCAAATCAAACTGGTAAAGGACATCGCGGTATGAATCAGTGACTATCAGGAAGTTGTCTTGCATTAAGTCTACAACAAAGAGAAAGTCATTGCCATCGTCATCAATTTCACATGAAAATATTATGCCAAGATAATTACTGTGATGATTATATGGGCAGGCTTAGACTACTATTTTAAGACCTACAGTCGAATAACATAAACCGAGACAATTAAACGTTGCCGGCTATCAGTGTGCGGAAGAAGCTTCTATATGATTAGCAACATAAAACGCGCGCAAATGATATCTCAATCGCGAATTATCGCTTCAACTAGTAGTATCTGCATTGCTTTATATCCTTACTTTCATGCTTTCTGGGGAGGACAGCAGTTATTGGACTGCCGTGTACACTGTAATCTACCGTTCAATGGAAATGACTTAAATGTAATCTATCCTTCACCGGAAATTACTTAAAACGTAACGAAGTATTTTGTTTCAGGTACTTCAGCTGTATAACGTATTAGCAACGATACAACGGATTTGACAGGGTTATTATAGAGTGTTTGCAGCAGCTTCCATCTCGTTGAAAGAAACGTAAGACATGTGATGTACTGTAACACATTAAATGTTCATCAAACACTAAAGGTAAGTGGCCGCAATACAAAGAACCTCACTTCCTGCTCTTGACCATGTCGCAGTGATTCCGAAACTGTACCCTTCTTGAAATGCACGCACGATCCCAGAAGGTGTCGGGAATACAATGTTCTTGCAAGTTCCATTGACAAGCTCGCAAGCTGTGACAATGTGACTGCCTGTCGAAAAATGAAAGAACTTCAGACATGTGCTGAGTAAGTTCAGTCACAACATTTTAGCGTGAGTTTGTATAAAGACTAACGCAGTTTAATTCATGGTGCTGATAATTGCAACAAACACTGTATTTTGAAATACAAGTGAGAAACGATGTAATAGCAAATGTTGGTGGAGTGAAATCAGTTAAAGTAATTTAATTGAGATGCCTATGTCCACAAGGGCACGGTGACAGCAGCTTGTATATTTGTATTAATCTGTGGTTCTCTTGGTACCAGTGCCATTTTCACAGGTGAAGGTGTGTCTTGGGGTAGTGCCCCTTCTTAAGATAATTATATATATATATATATATATATATATATATATATATATATATATATATATATATATATATAATTATCATATGTAGCAATATATTCAAAAGTGAAACATACAACTGAAGATATACTGTCACAAA
>JAODUO010000153.1:95000-120000 GCA_025642075.2 Ridgeia piscesae
TATATTCACTTCCGTTTACTTTATCATCACATTTAGATTCGTTGTTATACCACCATCAGAAATATCATTTGATATAAATGCATACTTATAGAGTGATTAACACATTTAAAAAGCACGGACCTGGAACATCTTCCTGCGTTGTCCCATCCAAATGTGATCTGTAGAAGTCATATCCACTTCTCCAGTACAGTTGCGTTTCGATTGGGTCGTACGTTACATAAAAGATATCTGATCGGCTTAATGGAAGTCTCCAAACAGAATCGTTTGCCAAATTAATTCGGTAGAAACGTCCCTGACTTGTGTCTGCCACGAGCAGGAATTTGTCACTTGTTATTCCTAATAAAGTGATACGGAATGGTCAGTTGAGTAAGATAATGACATAGAAATACAACGAAACAATTACAGTGTACTTACTTAATTATGATATCAGTTCAAGAAGTGGCTGAAAGTTTACTGCAACTAGTCGATATACATTCGTCCATTTGTATTTCTCGAAAAGCTCACACCAACTGTTGGAGTAACATAAATGGCAGCAGTTTCAGTATTACATAGCTTCTAAACATGCAGTTTCTACGCCACTACAACATTTCATGCAACAAATCATAATTTCAGTATAAATGAATGTGAGTATATATATATATATATATATATATATATATATATATATATATATATATATATATATATATATATATATATATACGTTTTACACAGACAACACTAAATACATTGTGCTATGTATTAACCTCTTAAGCCCTGCGTTTCTGAGGGCCTCAACACTATGACCCACTTGGGTTACATAATGAACCGTATCGTAAAAACTGTTCACAAGTATATAAAGTGTACATATTCTGAACCAGAAAGAAATTATCTATACACTAATGTACACATCATTGTTGTATGACTAACTGAAAGTAATTAATATATATATATATATATATATATATATATATATATATATATATATACAAATCCAAGATGGCCGACAATATATATATATAAATCTGTTTTTTTGTTGATTCCTAATTATAAGCTATTATTTTATCAATTATTATATCATTGCAAGATATGCGACCTGTTCTAACGAAATGAGTCACATGTCTTATGTCTTTTCTATCAACTGTCAATGCATATTTACCATTCATATTGCTATTTAGTAAATTTTACTACCTTTTTTGAAAGGCTACGTAGCATTTCACGCATGAATTTCATAAAACAAAACCGATAAATCGCACTTGTTCGAGTTGCATTCTTCGGGCTTTCCCTTGCCGCATGGCGGACATATTTGGTACTAGGGGAAAGCCCAGCATGTCCACTGTCTGAATCTGCTAGAGGAAATCCCCATATATTCAAGCATATTCTCTATGAATACCTGCCTTTGTGGCTATAGATAAGCTTCACTGGCTTCCTATTCATTCATTGATGCCAATGTTGACCAGCTTCACAGTAGGCCAACTTTCTCAGTGTTGCCTCCTGAGCCAGTTTATGTCAGCTTTATCTTTTTTTGGTAATGTTGTATATGTATTTGATTGTATTTGCAAATACTTTTCAAATACAGACCAATTATCAAATACAACTACATGGCATTTTGTTACGTTCAATTCAAATAACAAAAATGTATATTCAAATACAAATGCAAATACACATTTGAACCCAATTCTGATCCCCGTAGGCTATTGTCATCCGTAGCTGTCCCTGGCTACTGCTGAAAACAGGCTACCGGGGTAAGTGGCCAACTGGAAAATATATATTAATCCATGGTTGGTTTTCTGTCCTGTGTAAGAAAGGTATTTTTGACAAGGCTATGTCAGAATCTGTATGTGCTAATCAACTGTGATATGTGACTACATTTATAAAGTGATCTGTTCCCAACCCGCTTATGTTGTACCTGTATTTCAATTCCAATTATTGATATTTTGATAGCTTCAACACAAATGATGTCGACACCACTGCAGCCATCACATCTGACACGACCTGTGTTGGCTCTGTCAAGCGTCAGTTGTAGCAAAGGCAGCTCACTCTCAGGTATCCAGTCTATTCCTGAGGCTGGGTGCAGCTCGGCACAGGCGGAAGAAACGTTAGTATTAATTGTTGCCGCTATGCAAATGTGATACTGGTGTGGTACATGGTTGCATGTGTTTATACAACATCGGTTTGAGGACAACAAGCTCCCTATGGTGTGACTGCTGTATGTCAAATGCAGGCTTGTTAAAATCGTTGATGACTTATAACACTATATAAATATATGCACTGCAAACTTTTAATATTATTAATATTTTAATGCAAACATATTTGATTGATTTTTAACCATTCTGGCCATTCTTTTTGGGTACACTTAACACGGCTTTTGTCAAACTTTCAATGTTTTTTGTATTTCATTTGCAGTTCACTTTTCCAGCTGATTTTCCATACATGTATTCTTCAATATGTGTGCATATATAAATTATACGTTTACAGTGTTGCAGTGTCCCCTATGATGACTACCCAATGGGAGGGAAGCAGTTGATCCAGCTGATAGAAACTATCAATTTGGAGATGACACACTAGAAGAGATTCGCTGGTAAATATTGTAGTGTGTGTGCATGTGTTATATCAAGTAATATTTTGTATGCAAAACTATGGTACAAAATTGTAACTTTTGTCATGGTATAATGCTAGCAACCTTTGTTTATGGCCAATATATGTCAATCTTAAGACGGGTACATTTCGTCATAAAATTTCAGTAGTGTGCCTACAGTGCAGTTGTGATGATCACTAAGCAGATTTTCATAGCACTTAGTTTTCAAGGTATTAAAATGAATGTTTTAACCTAAAACCACCAATGACCTGTTATGGCGCTGTGCAAATTAACAAACACAATTTGACTGTGTTTCGTGTTATCTCGTATGGATAACAAGAGAAAATGCCAATTAAGTGATTGCGGTGAAAACCTCGGCGGTGATTAAGATTCACACAAAAATACATTTCATTCAATATTACACATTCACTATTCAAGACTGTATAGTCCAAAGGACCTCTTGGGCCATTGTTGATGATTAAATGTCCATATTTATGTGTTTATAGTAATGCTCACCGGTTTGGTTATGTTTCATTTCAAATGCCGCATAGAAGTTGTCAATCTGCAGCCTGTTACTACATGTGAACTTGTACATGACACTGAAGAAACTGTGACTGGTGAATCAAGTACAGACGATGAAGTCATGACACTGATGACAAGAGCGGAAGACGTCACTGGCAAACCATGCTGCATTGTGTACGAAGAATGCCTTTTGGAGCTTGCCAAAATGAAGGTAATCATTGTTTTTTTTTATTCAAAATAGATCATATGATGATGACAAATGACTATTCATTTTATTTAATGGCAAGAAATATGTTATATTTGTTTTGATTAATTATGTCTATAATGATGTAACTATGGTGTATATTAGTTAATTATATGTTCCCATATTTACGTTACAAACACATAAATTAATATTATGGAAATTATACATTGAAATACCCATTACATGATACACCATTTCAGGCACATCGGTGAAATGGAGGTGTTCCATCACCACATGCTGGTGTATGCAGCGAAGCTGTTTTCATTCAGGTAAAATATTTTATTGTACACATCATCACTGGTCTGTCATAAGACCAGTTATCAGAATCATACTTAACAGCAGTGGACAAACATTATATTATTCTGTCTGCATGACAGATTTGTAGTACTCATTTCGTAATTACATTTCACATTTATAAAATGTGCAGAAGAAATACAGATCATTTGCAATACTTCAATATTAATTTATTACAATTATGCTGTGAATCGACTGAATAGATAGAAAGTAATGATGATAAGTAAAAATGGCAAGTACAATAATTGCATAGTGTAACATAAAATTGTTGAAATATTTTTGATAATAAATGTAAACCGATGAAACTAACAATGTTTACTTGAACAAGCTATAAAAAACATGATGTCTTTAGAACAATACCACTACTGTGACATATCATCTAAATTGCAGGATTAGCATGCAATCCATGTATTGTCTGCATAAACGAATATAACTACACAATTAAGACAGGTAAACAAGATCCACATGTACAATTACTACACAGTGTTGTTTATAATACAGTACAACCCGTTGTACAAACAAAATAAAAAGTAAATGCGCTGTAAAATATAAATTAATCAAAAATAATGATGTAGAAATATTAGTCGACATGAACATAAAAAGTGTAAAACATAATGTAACAAAATTATCCTCTTAAAATATGAAATTGTTTCATAATCTGGACAGTCATTAGCAGTAATTAATACTTTATTTTGTTAGACTGACACCCCTAACTGCGGAGCTGGTGACGTCACTAGTCTCGCATGTCTAAACGTCTGAGGTCTACACAGGCTTCAAGTTCCTCAAGCTAGCCGACTGACTTGGAACCCTGTGTAGACCCGATTTGCACTGGGGAATCTGTCGCGTATCCTCAGCACAACACAGCTGGGGATGATCCGTCGGGTATTTGTTCCAAGGCGATCATGCCGCCAGAAAACGAACTGTCTATATGCTGCATGGCGAAGGGCTGCCATATCTTCTCCCGGGTTCTGGGCAAATATATCCGCCCAGTATGACATATTAACCTGGAGCATAAGCGGCTCCATACACACCAGTTCAATCTCCTGGAAAGAAAGAAATGCTTTCTGAACAAATGTTACACCCTTGAACTGTTGTGGAATAATTATTGAGTGTTCATACAGTTGAAAATAGTCCCATGAATAACTGTCATCAAAACAGTGTTCTATAATAAGCTGCATGTAGACCTGTTGATATGAATATTGGGAGTATTCAGTATTTATGTGCAGATGGCTGGGGGGAGGATTTATCTTAGCAAATTATAATGAAAATGTAATGTCAATGGCATTCATAAATTATAAATGGTCATTATCATTATGCGAATGTATAGGTTATTATTGTATAATTGATACCTTGAGCACTTTCGTTGGAAATTGGCATGTCATTCAATTCTGTGCAGAATAACAAATCCGGTTAGTTTCTGCCACATGCAATTTCAACAAAAGATGTTTATGATTTCAAAGAAAACTTGTTGTAATACTACATTTTCCATGTAACCTATGTGAAGGTTCACACGATGTCTGTTTTCACTTAATGTTTTTCATAATTTCAGGGTCATTATCGGTTTAAACTGACACTGCATTCTGATTACACAATAGTATGCTAAATGGAATTACTGTTTCTACGTTTATGTTCATATATTGTCAGATACTCACAAGTCGTTGCGAGATGCAGTTGTGCAAGCCACAACAGGGATTTTTCAAATATGTTGCCATTTTGCGGCATCTGCCACAGATGCACCAGTGGGGGCTGGATGGTCTGGGGGATGATGGGGTGGGGGCTGGGGCGGATGCAGGGGCTTGCGATTCGATAGCTTCCAGGGCATCAAACATGATCCCTGGGTGATGTTGCAGAATTGCCAGCACCAACTGTCGCAGTGTTGACACACTCATGTTGTCAACTGTTTCCTGCATAACATAGAGCATGAAGGAACATTACTATTGTTGTGATTGCTGTAATGTGCAGATTGACATTGTTAGAGTATTTTAAAGTAATATGTCTTTTAGGATACTACATTGGTTTAATGATGAAATGCAGAATCAGCATACAGGGATCTTACATTTAGTAATGCACATTTATTTTCATCACAACATGTACATTGGTCTAGAGTAAACGTTACACGTTATTTCCGACCAGTGTTGTAGGTGTACCACAAACATAACAGGACGGTCTTGCACACATGTACCTGCAATGACTGCACATTGATTGATTGGTTTTGTTCTTTATTAAACAAGTTCTCCACATATAACTGCTTGAAAATGTAATGATTGTTTGCTGATGTACTAGAAGTTTGTGTGAAAAGATAAATAGTTGGTAATGTGCACACTAAACAAATGTTGTTGGTAACTTATCCGTGGTTAATTTTAATTTGTGAAATTACCTGTGTTGAGCGAATGCGGGCTTCCCGCTGCTAACTCTCTCTCTCTCTCTATGTCAGCTCGTCTGAGCCGACTGCTCGTCACTCTGCCACCTCTTCTTGTTCGCCCATGTCTGCTGCTAGGTGGCATCTAGCAACATAAACATCCTATGTTGTGGTTATGTTTGTGGAATGGGAAATAATAACTGGACTGTGTCTGTCGAAAAGAAAAATGATACATCACATATGACACGGTCACAGGTATGCCCCTAGTAGTCAAAGGACATTTTAATTCATTTGCATAATACGATGTAAAACTTACAAATAAAACGTTTTACATATCTTATAATATTTACAACCATCATAAATAATATTCAATGTATTGCATGTTTGACGTGCTGTTATGTTGTGAAACAGTAATGCTCCCTCCCTAAAAGAGAGCCAAGATCGTTGCAGTGCGCAGTCCATATTGCCACACGGTACACCAATTTTACGCATCGTATCTTCCGGTCTTTACTATAGCACTGACATATTATTTCACACTAAATACTTTTTTCGCTATCTAGCACAGTCATGGGCAATATATATATATATATATATATATATATATATATATATATATATATCAAATTAATACGGCATCCGCTGCTACTGGCTGTTGCTGTTTCGAGTGACAGCAACACCGCCTCGTCAGTGTCGGTTACCATCACATCAGGCATCACATGTAAACGCAGCGATTGCGAAATCCTCTGATACTGTCGTACTCATAGTTACGATTATTAGTTCATTCTCGTGATTAATACATTGCAAGTTGCCATATGCGTTTATGGTTCCAACGGCAAAACTATACATACCTTCAACTTCGGCTTCGTCTTCGAAAGCGCCACTGCCAAACCACGTGGTCGGTGTTGATGTGTGCCTGGATGGCTGATCTCGGATTCTGTACGTGAACGCTCAGTTCAAACAAATGGCGCCAGCTGTGGCCAACGCGATCGGTTTTGGTCTGCTAACCGGTGTAACGCTGATTGTTTGTTTTATACGATTAAAAAAGAATTAATAGTTCTTTTATTAAGCAAGCTGCGCTTATTACTTGACCTATTTATATAGAACGCGACTGGACATGAAAGAAACGGATTGGCGATAGGCAAAACGAAATGATTGGGAAGCTTTAATGGATATCTTAGAAATACTAAAGAATATCTTATAAACGTTCTATACGAATGTTGTAATGCCACGAAAAAAGTGTTAATTCCGTTTGTGCATTCCATTTTGGAACACATGCCGTTATCACAAGTTTAGGCTAATCTGTAATCTAAGGGTGATTTCTTACAGTTTTGCTTAGTATATGTACTATTTCGCAAAGTTTGAATGACACAACACCATACCGAATTATTTACGATGTATCCATAGACGGCATGTATAAGTCATTTTATAGCGTGAAATATTTATTTTTAAAATGAAGTAATCGGCAAGCTGTATCACGTCTTTGTTGAGCATGCGGCAAAAAGTGGTAATTGTTTAACACGTTTCAGTTCATTACGACATGCATATCATTTGGTAACATAATACACTGTTTTAATGTATTTGTGTCATATCCCTGTGGCAATGTATCATTAACATATCTTGTAACATATATAAACTCACCCGTTGCCATAGAACACTGCGATGACGTTTCTCTCAAAATGAACCCTTCCGGGCAACCACAACGAGGTCCTTTTGGTGTCGGGAAACAGACATGTTCGCAACCGCCATTGTTATTAGTGCATGTGTTTGTTGTCCCAGTTGCTGAAGTTTAAATAAAAAAATTAACATTATAATTCATATGTTATAATTAAGATACAGCAATGCAAATGTGCTATAATTGTTGTGTTGCGTTTCTTTATGGCATCGCTAAACCAAGCTATGATATATTTGGCATTTTACCAGTTTTAAAATGTTGGTTGCCTCATGAAGATATCTGGTCGACGATGGACAATTTAAGTTAGTGTGCTAATGAAACATTCCCTTCCATCATATGTCGCAAGTTCAAATATATGAATGCTGAATATGATCCCGACATATGTTCAACAGCCAACTACTGCTGCGCTTGGGCTGTTTAACGTAATGTCTCTTCGTAACAAAACGGACTTGATCACATATTGCCTATATGACAATGATAGGCACAGAATGTCGATTCTGTGCCTGACAGAAATCTGTTTACCGTGTAATGATGAAACGTTTAGTTCTGCGATTTCAACTGTACAATTTTAAACATTTCCCGGTCAATTAGGTAGGGGATTCATGTATTTTGTAATACATCGCTCTATCATGGCCAGCCGAATGTGTCGAATGCCATGAAATAGTGTAATATGGGTTAAAAGTGACATGTGCATTATCAACTCACTGCCTGCTGTAACATTCTTGGCCTAGCTAGTCATCACCCCAATGGCTAACACGACATGTGTCGGTTGAGTCGTTGCTTACCGACTACAAAGTTATTATGTGCAAGCTAATTACAACTAAGCCAAGGCCAGTGTGACAGGAGATTGTCTCTAAATGTGTTCATAAGTGACCTGAATAATTTGCCGGTGACATCGAGAATTTTTGCGAGCAGCATCATGCTGAACCGACGGCATTAATGAACAACCACGCACCGTTGGTAATTACGATTGTATAAACTTAGCATAGTACTGAAATGCAGAAACATAATTGGAAAATAATTTATATATACACACACATATATATATATATATATATATATATATATATATATATATATATATATATATATATAACTTTGTGTACATTCAACATGCAATGATGTGCACCGTCATGTGCTAATTTCATGCATTAATTGTTAATGTGTCAACTGAATTCCCTTTGGGTACTTAATTTGATATGCGTAGTATATTTTCTCATAATATGAAAAAATTTATTACTCCCCAAAATAAATGTTTGGATTAATTTTGTTTAATTTACTTGACAAAATCACAGTTAACTTACAATTATTACCTTTGGTTTACTGCACATTGTTTCAAACATTTAACTGGTGATAGTCAATTGCCTTGCCGTCAATTGGGCTAGCTGGAATAATGCCTACCTATATGCTCTTGTATACGTAATGTAGGAAACCCATTCAATGAGAACCTTTCATTACAACACAGACTCAGAATATTACCGTGGAGTTCCTCTTGACTGCTGAAACCAGCGAGACCATTGATAAGACTGATAAAGGCAGGTCCAACTTGTTGTTTTGATGGTGTGGACGCAGAAACGTTGATCTTCCAGATGTGTCTGCAAGACAATAGACCACATGTGAATTCAACGATTGTCTACGGGTCTAATGTAAAGAATATTTAACACCGTTTTTTATCACGCATCCTATTGAACCAAAAGAGAGAATGTGTTACGATATCCAAACACTATGAAATTAGGTAGTTCATAATAGCAATAGATATGAGCTAGAGGGAATAGTGATTACAGCCAGATTCATGTTGTCGTCGAAGTAAAGTCAAAAACGTGTAATATAAAACATTTCGTGATATTATGCTTTCTCAATATAAAAAATACGTGTAAGCATTTAACAATAATATACTTGAAAAAACACGCAAGAAAAAAACACGAGTGGAATGCTGGAATATGCTAAAATATGTGGTAGGGCCACAACGAAAATATAAATTTCAACATATCTGGTCATCGCAACGCAATCCCTCCTTGTTGTTTTTTCATGATATATACGTTGTTCGCATATTCACCGTATTGCAAATGCTCTGCCTATACATTTTAAGTGCTGAACTTGGAGTCCAATAAATATGTTTTTAACAAAACTGTATGTATTGAGCTAAAGTTTGTTTCATTAGGGGTGATATTTGTCTGATTGGCAGTTCACTATGATAATGCATAAGTTCAGTAGATTAAGATCACACAGTCGACAGTGGAAAATCAGCTAGGAAGAAGACAACTTCTGACAATTGCACAATGGAACGTCAGTACTCTCCTTGACCGAGAAGGAGCTGACCGAACAGAAAGACGTACGGCACAAGTAGCAATGGAACTTGCCAAATACAACATCGACATCGCCGCCCTATGTGAAACAAGGTTTTCACGGTCTGGTAGTCTCAATGACTTGAAATACTCTTTCGTCTGGAGTGGCAAACCCGACGGAAAAAGAAGAGAGGCCGGAGTGGGCTTTGTTATCAAAAAGGATATCGTCACAAGGCTGACATGACAGGAAATGACAGAATCATGACGATGAGACTACCTCTGAGCAAGAACAACTTTGCTACAAGTATAAGCGTGAACGCTCCAACAATGACACACCCAGAAGAAAACAAAGAAGCCTTACAAAACTAGCTGTCAAGTGTGCTCAATGGCATCCCTCGTACAGATAAGGTACTGGTAATAGGAGACTTCAATGAGAGGATAGGAAGATAAAATGACAAGTGACCCTTGGTCTTGGGCAAACATGGGATTGGGAAATGCAACTCCAATGGCGAGCTTCTACCGGTTCTGTGCTCTGAATTCGAACTGATAGTAACGAACACCATGTTCAAGCAGAATGATGACCGCAAGACCACCTAAATGTATCCTCGTTCCAGGCACTGGGATATTATCGACTTCATCATTACGAGGTGTCGGGATAGGATGGACATCCACAGTATCCGGCCATGCGTGGAGCTAACTGCTGGACAGATCTCTAGATGCTGATGTCAAAAGTGGCTTTCAGAATACGACAAAAGCACAACTGGAAAGGGACAAGTAAGCCGACCAAGCTCAACACTGCAAAACTAAGTACCATCAGCTACAGGGAGAGGCTACCAGACGAGGAATGGGCAGCTCTGCAGCAGGTCGTATACAACGCAGCCAAGACATATCTTGGCAAGCCAGACAGAAAACATTAGGGCTGGTTAGACCCCAACGACCAGGAGCTACAGACTCCTATGAGCAGAAGAGACCAATCCCACCAGAGAGTGTTGCAAACCAGGAGCAATAGATCCATCATTGCATCATACAACGTTGTCTGCAGAATGCTACAAAAACGCAACCTTGCACTGAAGTCAGACTGGTGGGAAAGGAAGGCAGTGGAGCTGCAGAGAGCTGCTGCCAGAAACAACATGAAGGACTTCTACAATGGATTGAAGGAAGTGTGGGACCCTAGAATAAGGGACCTGTTCACCAGAAATCAACAGATGGAATGGAGACCTTCTCTGACAGCAAGATAGTTGTGGCAAGATGGAGTGAACGCTTCCAGAAGCTACTCAACGTCCTTGGCAACATATATTACGAAGATATGGACAAAATCCCGCAGCGCATTACCAAGCCTCAATGAGATTCCAACCATAGATGAGATGGCAATTGCCGGCCTGATAGATGGCAACGCACCTGGGGGAGATGGAATTCCTGCAGAAATATGGAAGCAGGGCGGATCAATCTTTTCAGCACCAACTAATCACCAATGCATGGGAGGTGGGTTCTGTACCACAATCATGGAAGGATGCCAGCATTGTAACCATATAAAATCTAAAAGAAAAGTGATCGAACAGACTGTGGGAACTATAGAGAAATCGCTCTTCCTTCTACAGCAGGCAAGATCTTCGCCAGGATCCTCTTCAACAGACTATCTACCCACAAAAACCAGAGGTAGTTCCGGAGACACAATGTGGCTTCAGAGGTAACCGGAGCACCGTGGATATGATATTTTGTCTCCGACAGCTACAAGAAAAGTGCGTTGATCAGGACCGACCACTGTACATGGTACTTGTCGACTTCAATAAGGCGTTCGATACAGTTGAAATGACCGGGCTATGGCAGCTACTGAGAAAGTATAGCTACCCAGAGAAGTTCACAACTATGATCGAGGCACTACATACCAGAATGATGGCGAATGTTAGTGTTGAAGGGAAAGTCTCAGAATCGTTCAGTGTCACAAATGGGATCAAGCTAGGTTGTACTGGTCCCCACGATCTTCTATATCTTCCTATCAGCAAAGCTCGACGAGGCTTTCCGAGACATAGGGGGGTGGCGTCTACATACAGTCCAGATAGAGCGCTGACCTATTCAACGGCGCACAGTTCACAGCGAAGACCAAGCCTACTCGGATACTGATGAGAGAGCTGCTATTCGCAGATGACAGTGCACTGGTTGCACACTCTGATGAAGAGATGCAGAAAATAGTGGATGCTTTCTCGGATGCGTCAAATAATTGCGGCCTGAAGATTAACATCAGGTGCTGTACAGTACCAACCCAACTCTACAAGAACCCGAGTGGAGCATATCATGGTTGATGGAAACAAGCTGAACTCTGTTCTGGAATTCGCCTACCTCGGAAGCATTATATCAAGTAATGGATGCATTGACGATGAAATACAGAGGAGGATGGCCAAGGCCAGTGCATATTTTGGCCGACTACGCCAGAGACTCTGGAACAAATGGGTTCAAAGATATGATATAAGGTTGATGCCGAAACATGTAACCGAAAGCGCTGGTGGTGCATGCGGGTTAAAGGCAAGATACACCGTGCAATCGTGCTGTCCACCCTCCAATGCGAATCCGAGGCCTGGACAGTGTATAGACGACAAGTGAAAAAGCTTCATGCCTTCATGATGCGACATCTGCGTTCGATCATGGGGATAACCTGGATAGACAAAGTGACAAACAAGGAAGTACTCGAACGGACAGGGCTGCCATCTATGGAAGATCTTCTGATCAGAAAGAATCTCCGGTGGACTGGACACCTCATGAGGATGTTACCAGACAGGCTACCAAAACAGGTTCTCTACTCTCAACTGTCTTCTGGTCACAGAAAGAGAGGGCGCCCTCGTCTTGGTTCAAGGATACCATCAAGAGAAACCTGAAACTGAGAGACATAAAGACCGACTCATGGACATCACTCTCACAGCAGAGAGATAAATGGAGAGGAATAGTCAAGTGATAGAAGTAGTCTTTGTCGCATCGCATGATGTTGATGATGAATTTTAACTAATCGAGGTATACATTCTGTATGATGATGATGTGTGGAGATGCAATATCCTTTGCAGAAACAAGCAAGTTGGGACTTTTTGGAATAAAAATTATGTGACGACCATATTTAATTTGGCTCTGGTGCTCATAAAAAGGGGGCATAATGGTATTGTTATTCTTCCGACCACCTATATTTGTGGACACAAATGCCCATAATGCAGTTAATAATATAAATCATAAACATGATACAGGCATACAACTGAATAGCCTCGATTATCCAGGCGCCGTGAGGAGGCAGCACTTTAGCACTTGATGTCCTGTTTGTATGTTAGACAATGACCTCGGTTTGATAAGGATATGAATAGAGATGATCTTAGGTTATCAAGCTAATTTTAAAATCAAAACATGAAATATGAATGATTGTGTGTCAGTTAATACATTGATTTAAAAGCTAAAAGAAGAATCCACGTATATTGAGACATATTACACACAAAATAAACCGAAACTAACTTTGCATAGTTATATTTATACTTGTATACCATATAGATCTACATGATTTCATTCTGGTGTCATGATTAATCACTAAGTGTCAGTCTCGTGTTTCACACCCGGGTGGTCTTGCTTATTGTTTAAGAGCAGAAACAAAATATTAGGTGTGAATAAACATTATAAATATCACACAGGTATTAATTTTAATAAAGAAAACATAATCAATATCCCTAGAGACTGTCAGATTGATCACCAGTACATGCATCCCTCAAATACTGTATTGTGAATTCCGAATATGCTTGGGAGCACATTCGATAAAGATCTGGGAACAAGATCCCTATGTTGTTGATATCTCTTAAGCAATTTAACATTTATTTTGTTTCTTGACAGTGATATTGAATAACTGAAAACTGCCAGCACCATGGCGTGCCAGCAAGACACTGTTATAGTAGTGTCGTGGAAATAGTTATCCTCAGGCAATGGATATTTGCGTTATGAAAATCTCATTAATATTTGATTTTAACAATGGATTTTATTTACTGGGGAATTTCCCTGAACAGCTCTTCATCTTAGCGAAATGATCCCCAGGACACGTTTTTAATGCTGGATAATTTATGGCGTATTTGTTTAATTTTCATTTAGTTTCAGAAGATGTTTTATTTTATATGATACAGTGTAATAATAATTATTTATCAAAACATGTAATCGTGAGACTACTATTTGAACCGTTCGTGTTTCGTATTTGTCTGTACCTGCGATCGGTGAAATACAAGTCCTCTCCAAGTAAAGTTGTGAAGAACAGTGCATCAGTTGTGTTGAGCAGCACTCTCCTGTCACTGCCATCAAGGGATGCAGACTCAATGGTCTTTGTGTTGCACCAATACAGTCGCTGACCTGCACAATACCAACACATGGGGAGGAACGTGTTAGAGTAAACCATGGACTGCCAATAACCGTATGACATTTCATGTAGGCCTACATGAATGAGCGGTCACACAAAAAGACAATTAAATTAGCTCTACTGACTATGGAATGACCTTAATAAATTATATGCATGATCTGATTGTTATAATATTAGTTGTAGGCTGAAAGGTATAAGGAAATCTTAGCAAACGCGCCTATACAGGAACAAGAGTATATTACTTGAAGAAGAGTTTCTAAGGGTACTTAGAAAAGCTAAGCCAAAGGTGTTTGTGAATATTCAGGTATCCACCCTAATATGGATTTTATGTTATCTTACAAACCACCCACAGTTTGTCAACGTGCAATCTGAACGCAAATCTTGCAGTCACTAGAACACTTTAATTTGATATCAGATGTCATCATCACCAATAGAGGAACGCCACAGCTGAACACGTCGGTTGATGAAGCTGTCAGAGTAATTGTAAGATTACCAAATACCTTGGTGAAACAGTATTGCAACGACAAATAACTGAAAACAAGTACACCCTCTCGGAACATGAAATTGGCAGCTTTATTCAGTGGTATGACCAGATATATACATTGGATGGAACGCTTGTAAAACGAAAGAAATGTTGATTGACTTAAGAAACCACAAATTACGCCTGCTTTTGTTGACATCAAAGGAACCGAATTCGGCCGAATGAAGACACAAATATATAGGCGCTGTCTTTGATAACGTTATAAGCTGGAAGGGGATACCAACACACTAATAATTGTAACTAAACACACTTCATTATATCGCTTATGAAAACTTGTGATCATTTGACATCAATCATCAAGATTGTAAACGTGTTTTACTCTTTCCATTTAGACTCTACCTACGTTTAGTAATGGGGTGGGATGGAAACATATCACGGCACGATAGAGACAAACTGGATACAATTATATATATATATATATATATATTATATATATATATATATATATATATATATATATATATATATATATATATATATATATATATATTATGGAGTGGTAGGTAAGAGATAGGAGGGATTTGACTCCTACTGTTGGCATACAAACTGCCAGACATATTTCATGACAACCACAGCCTTTGAAAACGGACTTTGACGATTCAACACAGCGGACGTTCAATAATGCTATGCAGTAGAACAACACGCTGTGCCGGAATTAGGATGTCAGCTTATGTGTGTTTGTTTTAACGTGTTTTGTTGTTTATAACTGCACTTTAGCGTGACTTTAATGCCACTCTTGCTTGTTTATATTTATAATGTATCATGGTATGGGGCACTCAGTCAATCATGCAATTTTCCTGCGGGAATTGATAAATCATTACGGCTATCTTTATCTTTACGCGTAAAGCCACACCTTATTGACCGAATACTATATCATTATAAAATGCGTTCAATAACATTCATGACTATAACAAACTACAATTAATAGTAACTCTCAGTGTAACACAGACCTTTGAGGTCTATGCTTAGACCATATGAGTCGCCGACCTCAGTGACTAGAACTCTTCGCTGTGTTCCGTCCATGGCGGCAGTCTCGATGTTGGTTCCGAGTCTCCAATACATCAGACTGCAACAATTTAAAACACTTTTCCAATTTCGTTTATACACGACATTCGATTGAACTAATTATTATATAGGACCTATATGCATATTGGTATATTTGCATCAAGTACGCCTGATGTATTGCTTGAAATAATCTCATTATATAGTAAAAGAAACACTTGACATAGTGAACTATCCAGTTCTTATGACAGCTCAGACCACTGCACTGCCTTGCAAACCAGATATCAATCGAACATTATATCGACGTTTTCTTGTATGTACTGTCTATCGCCATTTCCTAATTAATTCATTCTCTTGAATAAAGGAAGCTAAGTTCGAGCCGTTTCGACAAACAATCCTGATTTGAATTATGTATCTATGTATCGACTCACCCTTTGGTGGGATCGAGAATTATATCCCGAGGTACATAATTTTGCATCGTTACGAGATGAAAGTGATGTTGCCCATCAGGTGTCATTGCGGCGACGAAACCTGTGTAAAACCTCCGATTTCCGTAATCATTGTAAAGCTTGCCGGAGTAATACAAGAGTCGAGAAAGTACGTCTATTGCGATGCCGTAGCTGTAGTAATATGTGTCTGCAACAGAACATTTAAGATAATCAATGACTACTAATAGAAAGCGAACATCTTTAAATTATAACCAATAGTATTGGGTACCGCCTCCCACCATTTAATCGCAAATGTCTTAAGATTGATATACACTTTATTAGTCCTACTTCATGCCACAACTATCATCGTCGTTAGGTACATTTTTAATATAACAGAACCAATGGCGCGTTCGGTCATATTTTTCTGCATCAACCTTATATCATATATTTAAACCCATGTTTGCGATAACAAGGTGCTAGACCAGGAGCAGGCAATTTTTTTTGAATGGAAGGACACTGACATGACTAGCTAACGGGCCACACCCTATGGGTACTATTGCTGCGGTGGTATATCTGCTGAGACAAGTAGTTCCGTTCGACATAATGACGTGTGTGCTCCTCAATACCTGATCTGTCTGTAATAAACAAGTAACAGTTAAAGAACACATGATTGATCAAAAAGCTGACTTAATGTTCCTGACTGAAACATAGTGCAAACCAAACAAGAGTGCTGTCCTCAACAAGTTAACCCCGCCAGGTTACCGCTTCATTGCCGTTCGTCGAAGCGTGGAGGCAGTGTCGGATTGTTATACAAGTCGGCATATAAATTCTGCAAGACTATAACCAAACGATATGACACATTTGAACGTTTAGACTTTGAATCAACGCAAACTTCGTGACATGTGCGTGTTGTCATCATTTACCTCCCGTCGACCACGTCCATCCAGTCGTTCCTTGACGAATTCGCAACATTCCTAAACGAAATTGTTGTTACACGGCAAGACATCCTCACTGTCGGTGACATCAATCTTCACTACGAACTTAATAGTGCGCCTGGTGTAAAATGATTGATGACATTTTAGTAGAAAACAACTTAAAACAACATGTCACAGAACCCACACATATGAAGGGACACATGTCAGACTTGGTGATAACACGCTCATCCAGGTCACTCCTGTCGTCAACTACAGTACCCTAGCAGCATATCAGACCACTACATTGTCGTTTTCCGTCTGTCATCTGCTAGCCCAGTGTATGCTCATGCCGTGAAACAGCTGCGTGATTTTCGCGGACTTGATTTTGTTCGCCTCGAAACTGACCTTTCTTCGCGTCTTGCGTCTGTGGATACTACTCTCTCTCTCTCTCTCTCTCTCTCTCTCTCTCTCTCTCTCTCTCTCTCTCTCTCTCTCTCTCTCTCTCTCTCTCTCTCTCTCTCTCTCTCTCTCTCTCTCTCTCTCTCTCTCTCTCTTCTCTCTCTCTCTCTCTCTCTCTCTCTCTCTCTCTCTCTTTATATATATATATATATATATATATATATATATATATATATATATATATATATAAACCACCGAGAATATTTTTTTCTTCATAATCCAGTAACACTGAAGCTTTGTGCAATGACTTCGCAACCTAGTTTGCAGAGAAAATACAAGGATTTAGAATACATATACGCACAACGCTGACCAATGATGAAGACTGTTCTGATTATGCTATCGATTCTGGCAGCCAACGTGTGTCAAGCGAACTCGATCGACTGCTACCTACGAGTGAAGAGGAAATAAAGAACATCATCAGATTGTGCCCTCCAAAGACATGCAGCCTGGACTCACTGAGCCGTTGACGAAAACAATAGGTGTACACGTTCCTTATCTGGTGGCAGTAGTGAATAACAGCTTTAAGCAAGGACTCTTTCCGATCACTTTGAGAACATCAATAGTAAAACCGATTCTGAAATCCGACACTCTCGACAAAGACCTGTTGAAGAACTACAGACCAGTGTCAAACATAGCATTCGTCGGCAAAGTCTTGGAGGAAGTCGCAGTTCGTCGTTTGTTTGATCATCTCACTTTGAATGGGCTGCATGAAGAATACCAATCAGCATATAAGATGCTTCACAGTACAGAAACAGCTCTACTGCGTGTTCAGCATGATATTGCTAGTGAACACGACTACAATCATGCAATGTTGTTTGTCATCCTGGGCTTATAAAGTGCATTTGACATGATTGACCATGAACGTTTGCTGACATTATTGCATGACGAGTACGGAGTGCGTGAAACGACGTTAACATGGTTCCTGATGTATAGAAGACCGCACCCACTGTGTCCAGATAGACTCAAAAACATCCGCGACTATTCCGCTACAGAGTGGTATGCCACAGGGCTCGGTCCTTGGACCTATCATTTTCACACTTTACACCACCACAATGCAGAATATCTTAAATTTGCCGACGACATTCAAATATATGCGTCGTACAAGCTGTGGCGACATGGTTGAGGCAATCTACGGTTGCATACGGATTACGCCACTCGCCGGCAACTAGCTGAAAGTTCACTTAAAAACAGCTCCCAAAATCAGTCTGTCTGAATTAGTATAATAACTCTATTATCCATAGCCACTGTCAGACATATTGCCGATATATTGACACGGAAACTCAACATAATTCAACTTATCTTATCGAAGACTTAACAAAAACAGCCTTGACCGGGTTCGGGGGAAACCCGCATCAACAAAACGTTGTTTGTTAGTTTTATGCTTATTGGCTGTTCATGACGTAACATTTGTTAGACATACAAATGATTAGGCTTTCCACTGGTATCTTTCACAAATCCGACCTTATGAATGGGAATGGGAATTTCTGAAATAGAGTGTAGTAAAATCGGCCTTATTTGGTCATCTAGTATAGAGACACGCGGCTTTCCAATTAAAGCGGGTTTACACTATGCAACGCTGCTGCTTGCAACGCGAGTCACGGTTGCTTGCAACCCCGTTGCAGCCAGATCGCCTAGTGTAAACATAAAATCGCATGCAGCGGCGTCTCATGA
The DNA here is from genome assembly GCA_025642075.2 of Ridgeia piscesae. NCBI lineage: Eukaryota > Metazoa > Annelida > Polychaeta > Sabellida > Siboglinidae > Ridgeia > Ridgeia piscesae. The sequence goes on from JAODUO010000153.1 coordinate 114,315, forward strand.
GACCGCTGCTTGCAACGGTCTCACGGATAGGGAAGGTTCTATTCCGTGCAACATTGTCTCTTGGTTGCATGGAATGTGTCCAATCACACGCAGCGATTGCGACTGACGTATAGCTTTCGAAAGCATTGCAGCGAGTTGTTGCTCGGCAGATTATTAGACAATTTGTGTAATTTATCAATTCTACGAACAACGCCATTTGTTATGTTATACATACACGAGGAGTACCATCTTTGCGGGTCATGGCAACGTCATCGCAGTGAAGAATCGATACGTATTTAAAAGTAGGTATCGCTGACAATATTCGTAGCGGCGCTTATTTGTTTTATCGCCCATATCAACTATATTACGCCAATACGTATGCAGTGCTTTATAGGGCGAATGTACTTTTCTTATAAATATAATGATTCTATAATGGGATCAGTAATACTGGTGTGATCAATATTATGTTGCATAGAGTTACATGAAATAGTTATATTAATTACAAGTTATGTATATTACAAAGAGTTTTATATTACCAGATAATTGTTTGTTATTATAATTTTTGATACAAATAAAATAATTCCTTTTGTGTCGCAAAGAATCTTTCTAAAAGTTAATGTACATAATTGTAACTAATCATATTAACATAAGTATTTCATATAATTATATGCCTACATTTCATTACAAAATGTATTTTATTAATCACTTAATTTTATAACCCAGAAAACATATCAAATTAATTACTTCATATACAGCTCCACATACACTATTAGTATACTATACATAATTGGTAAGCCAATATAAACTATTTATTCTATGCAAATATAAACATAAAATATATCATATTTTAAAAACAAAATATCTGAGTAATACAAATTAATATTAACTTAACAACACATAATGTTGTAACCGTGTCTGTTCATGTGCCAGTATATACTAACGCAATGTAAAGGTATGAACTAATTGTGTTTGTTTTACATTTTGCGTTGCAGTTTATGGAGTTACAGAAAGCAAGATATATATGCAGGCAGTGGTGTGTGCAGACTGAAACGAACGACGGACAATAATTATGAATGACACTATATGACCTGCATCAGCTTCATATAAAAGAGTTGGTGTGACAAGTTGCCATGTCCACATGCGGACAACTTTCCTTGTTTCAATGGCATCTCATCTTACCAGTCAAGTTATATAATACCATTTGATGCAGATAAAGTGTATTATGAATATCAGTGTAGCACATCATTTGCAGCCTACTGAACATTATTTCAGAATACAACTACAAAACGTATTTATTAAGGTATTCACGCGTCATTTTATATGTCATCTTCTTTCAATACTTTCAAGTAATGTATGCGGTTACTTTAATAAAAAATGCATTTATATATCGTTGTGTACTACTTATTTAATGCTGTAGGCCCGCAAGGATCCCATAACATTGCCGCTACCCCTAATGTATTTGTAATCAGTGTAATGTCATATCAGATATAAAATAAGCTAACTTCATGAGATGGTATTGGTTTTAATTTGTAATCACTAGATGAAAGTGATTTTTACTCAGGTCTAAGAAAATGTATCCGCGTCTTGCATAAATTGATTCCCAAATCCCTCCCCCCCCCCCCCCGATGCTACGTTTCCATTGTTATGTAATATGTAAGAGTGGCGCCACACGGTGGGCTGGAGACAAATTAGTATATTATCGCTGCAACCGTGCTGCATAGTGTAAACCTGCAAGAGGTGTTGCATGCAGCCACGTTGCAAGCAACATCGTTCGGCCTTGACCTTTCTCAATCGCCTTGTTGCTTGCAGCCGCGTTGCATAGAGTAAACCCGCCTTTAGGCGTGCGCGAATTGTAAGCTGTGCCCCGATTCGACGTTCCTAGCTAATCTAAATGCGGCTTATATTTAAAAGGACAACTGCTGCGAATGAGATCTACGCCAGGAATCGACACAAAAGTTTAACTTGTTAACGATTTTGTTACCAGTTTTTCCACCCCATATTTAAAAAAGAATTCGGATTTGGACGAATTACAGAAATTGCCAAATCGGGTACACGAACCGCGGAATTCCGCTGTTCCGCGGAAGTTTCTCATGCCTGTTAACCGCCCGTATAACACGTAAAGGCATTTCAATATAATAACAATGAAATAGATACAATTATGAGTTACCTGCCGATATGTATTGTGGAGTGATGTTTTCACTTTCAGTCTCATTCAACTTTCTTCTCTGGATGAACGCTTGTTCGTTCAGGTAAACCCTCATGTCAACTCCGTCGTAAGCTATGTAGGTCAATTGCCTACTGGCCAACGGAAGCCTCCACACAGATTCATCCGCCAAGTTGATCTGGTGCACGCTCTGACGGAATGGATCAGAGACGAGCAAGAAGTTGTCGTACATCACACCTACAACACATCAAACAAACAACTTACATAAAACAAAAGAAACATGTTTTTAAACAGCATAAACACATAATGTATTCATATTTAAGAATATTACAAATCTAAGTCCTACGTTCCTTAAAATATGACTTTTTCACAATGAACCTGAGTCCTTAAACTTGGAATATAACGTACCGTTGAGTATTCCGTGTATGTGACATTTGCAATTTCTGCCACTCCATGGCAATAGTTGTTATAGTAAAAGTGACACTGAAATTGATATTGCTGATGGTCTGTTGATTTATAGTGTTCATGAAATGACGTGGTTCTGAAAATATTTTTAACCGTTCCAACTTTCCATCACATTTAGGTTTGTTCGTGGTTTTCGATTTGCGTCCCATTGTAGATATTACTTGAGTCCCACTGATGTCATACTAACTGATAGTTCGATATACGGCGCCATATTCACTATAGAAGCTGACTGTCACTATTGTATGTTTCCATAACCCTACATCAACACGTAACATCCGTGCCGTGATCACCTAGTCCATCGGCAAATGTCAAAGGAAATTGAATCTTGTTTTTTGCTATAATTTTGGCAAATGATTTAAAAATTGTCTAAATAGTATTTAGACCTGAAAAAAAACTTTGTTGCCATGTTTTCTATTTGGTCCCATAGTGATTTAGCGGCCATGTAAAAATGGTCGCCAAATTTAATTTCCCCTTATTTTAATACTTGTTTCATCTAGAGCAATATGTATAGTGTGTGGATATGTCTACGTAATCTAGAGCCACAGAATCGTTGCCAAAATGTAGGGTTTTTAGATATGATTATTTAAATTGTATTACTTTTGAGGTTTCTTGACTTTCAAATATCCGCCATTTTGTAATATTCGTCATTTTTAAAGATGTCGCAAATAAAATCTATAATATTTTATATCCATAGCTTAATAAATACGTACGTGGCTGAAAATATAGATGTTTGGAGGCAACGATTTTAAAGATGACACTTAGATATTCTTTAAAACGGACAGAGCCAATTCAAACATTAGTTTATCGATTTCAAAATTATGCCAAAGAATATTGAAAACTACAAATAATTATGGTCATCCCCCATCCAACATCCACTGCAATTGCACAGCATTGTGAAGCACATGTTGGTTTTTTATGCACGAAAACTGTCTTCTACAAACTTTCACTTGTCTTGGGCAAACTTTCATCAAACCTTTTCACTAGACAATCATATGATAAGCACTAAGATGATAAAGGACAAAGGAAATATCGCTGTCGTTGAATGTATCTGCAAAATAGGTCGAACAGAAGGATGCCTTCGAAACTGCCATGCTGAGGGCAATATCACTACTTTTTTACCAGGATGCTAGTGATAACACGACTTTCAAGAGAAGATTTGACATGAAAGCAATACTTGGCACTCACGAGTTTGCAAACAGAAACTGGTTGCTGATGGAACCAGACGAATATATGACAAAAGAACAACTAGTTGCTGGACAGTCTTGTGCAGACAACAAGTGGTACAACCCAATAAGCTACTACACAAACCCAACCAAGAGAGATTCTGTCTCATAGTCGATGGCATGAAAGCCTTGCATGTTTTTGGTGGCAGTCAACAATTTCAGAATTCATTCCAAGGGAATACGATCTAACATAGTAGATGATTCAACGTGCTTCAGATAAGACAAACTCCTACTGTACAGTTTCTACAGATGTGAGCATACGCAAAGAAGGAAAGATTCAACATACTGTGGAAGTTGCAGAAACAGATTAATAGTCTACCTATACTTCCAAAACACTGATGTCATGTTCTTGGCTCTTCGCTGGGTACCACAAGTGGGTACTATCTTCACAGCATTTCTTCCAGCAAGGCTTCAATCCTAACTGTACTTGTTGCTCTGGATGAATTTGCTGAAGGAGCAGAACTTTCCGCTGAAGTGGCCAAGGACTGTGAAGAGTTCTTGCGCTCACCATTATGTTCTGGATGGCTCTGCATTACCCACATGAAAAACGTCTGGTAGCAGCTTTCAAACAAACAACATACCAATGGTGCATGGTTTGATCACGGGACGTAGTCTTAAACCCAATCATCCCCAACTCTCTTGGACCCTGAACAGCACTAGCAAGATGGCCGACTGTTGTCAATGCAAACCAAGGAAACAACTCCTCCAGAATTCTGTCCATGGTCAGTTTTGCAGTTGACGCAAAAGATCTTTGTGATGTTGGTGCAAATCATGACAGGTTGCATAGGGCAGTGTCGGTAACTAAAAGCAACATGGACGTCGGGGTGGTGAAACAGCTCGGGAGTTCGCAGTGTGGATTGTTTGTTTTTAATATTTGAATTGGGTGTCCGGTTTACAGAATATCTAGAAGCAGTTCAATGGGGCTGTGAGATGCTCAGCAACATGCAAGTCTCAGTTCGAAAAACAAACGATAACAACATATTGGCGTGCCTGTCCTAAGAAATATCACTGATTAATGATGGATTTTTGTCTAGTCACACTAACTATATCACTGTTTCCCTTCGCATATCTCATGAATGTTTTCTCTGTACCCATGTAGCTTGATGCAATACCAATATACATTTTCCAACTTCAAAGGCCCCTTGAACATCTTGTAGGAAGTTCAACATGCCAATTATGTAGACTGGAGTCCACCTAACATTGTTTTGCCTGTCAGCAGCAACTACATATGGAACCAGTGCGTCTGTAGATGAAGGCCCCATGCATCTTCTTGCTCTGCTCGAACATTCAGAAGAAGGATATGTAAGGCCTGAAGTAGTTGCTCCCTAAACTGGAATATGGGTGACTGGATAGATACAGACACCAACTCTGGCATTCATGCAGCTTTGGCAGTAAGAGCTGCAACAAGGGCAGCGTTATTACTTCACAAACATTGTGCATGATTGTTTGTTTTTCGGACTGAGAATTGCATGCTTGCTGAGCATCTCACAGCCCTGCTGAACTGCTTGCCAGTAATACTTTGGTCTGCAGTAGAAGCGGTGAAAACAACGAAGTCAACAAGAAAATACAACCCAGCATCACTCCACAATGTGCTTACACATGTAATGATGCATGGCAACATGTGGAACCGTCCCATATATAAGATATTCCTTCCACGTTCATCCGGAAAAATCCACTTTATTTGCTGAGCTACAGCATCCATGTGTTGATAGTTCATACATTGTTTGAATAGTAATAAAATTCAATAGCAAAAAAGTTGGTAAATAAATAAGATTAGATAACTCAGTACAATAAGTGTATGGATTAAAGAAGTATACAGTACATTAAAATGTAGCATTCAAAATTAAAATTATAG